>PVJO010006107.1:36682-92055 GCA_004026905.1 Hystrix cristata
AAAAAAAAAAAAAAAAAAAAAAAAAAAAAAAAAAAAAAAAAAAAAAAAAAAAAAAAGAAAAGTGAAAAGGGCTTAACTTCCTGAATAGAAGCCTATCCTTCCCCTAGATAAGAACTGGCCACCGTACACTGACTGATCCAACAATCAAAAGTAAGGAAAAAATGACGGTAAGCTTGCATAAATGCAGAGGCTATACAAATAGATTCTACTATCATTTTATCATATTATATCACATTTAATTGTTTTCTTAGTATGTTTGTCAGTCCGTGGCTTTCTATTCTATACCAAATATGAATAACAATTTCAATTTCAGTTGCTGCAAGTTTTTATTTATTAGTCAACAGAAACTCAGTTCTACTGATATATTTAGTTACCTGGGGAGACATCAAAACACCACAGAGAGTGCGGCTTAAACAACAGAAACTTACTGTCCATCCTTCGGAAGCTAGAAGTTTCATTTCAAGGGGTCAACAGGTTTGGTTTCTCCTGAAGTGTGCTTTTGGCTTGTTCTTTGCAGAGGACTGTCTTTTTTCTGTGTCACATGGTCATTTCTAGTGCACGTGCACACCTGATGTCTCTTTGTGTGCCCAAATTTCTTTTCCATATAAGGACTCTGTGCAGATGGATTTGGCCCATACATCTTATTTTAACTTAGTCACCCTGTTAAAGGGTCTATCACCAAATATATCCCCATTCTGAAGTACTGGAGGCAAATGCTTCAACATACAAATTTTGGAGAGACACAATTCATCCCATACCAACTGGAAACATCACTAAAATCAATGTACTTAAAATTTTGCTTCCTCTGAAATTATGTTTTTTCAATCCAGATGATATTGAGACTGAGAAATTTAGGTGTATTAGCTGTGATCTCTGAGGCAAGAATATATTTAGTTCTTATAGGACCTATTATATTTTAGTTGTTGAAGTTACTACTAATGCCTCTAATAATGAGAAACTAATTTGCTTTTTTCTAATTTTCATTTTTTAAAAGTGTTAGGTACTGTGCTTGAGTGGGCCTCAAGTTCTAACAACGATATGGAAGTAACAGAGAGACTGGCACGATGCTTTTCCCTTCACATTCTTCTCTTCTCTGGGCCCTAGCATGGAATACTTAAAGGATACTGAGCTCAGAGAGATTTGGAAAAGTTTTTAAAATGTAGTTTCATTGTGAATAATGAGTGAAATCTTCTTTGTGCATTGAATTAAAAAATAAAAAAAATTTAATGTGTATCAGTATAATGACTGTTTTTTAAACATACAAATAATCTATTTCAAGGCAAGATATTTACTTTTCTCTCCATTTTCATTCAAAAACCTACATAAACAGGCTTTTATTTTGGGATTCTTTTCTTTTTCTGAATGAGGAGCCTTATTCACCATGAATGTTTAGTAGATCAGACTTCCTGATTATCAGCAAAGATAGTAACTCCGAGCAATTGCAGCAGAAAAGTTAATCAATTCACTGAATTTTAGTTAAAGAACATGGCTCAGAAACAGGCAGGACATTTTAGGATTACTGGTATTACATGGCCAATTCGCTGCAGCTAAAGGCTTTATTGAAAATTTGCTAGCAAAAAGGCCCTGGCACCACAAAATCTCCTACTGTGATCTTAGCTCCACTGCCCACATGCTTCTAGTTGAAGAATGATAGAGACCTTTTGTCTTCCATGGTGGAAATCTTCCTTTTAGAAAGGGCCACATGACGTATGCATAATTTCACTCCAGGAAAGTATGCTAAAGAAGCAGGTTCTATGCCGAGGACCTGGAGGGTGGGGAACTACATTTGTCTCAAGGTCTAGTATATCTCCTATTGGGCCTGAGAATATGGAATGGAAACTGTAAACTTCAATTAATCTCAACCCAAAATTTTGCAGAAAAAAACCCCAAATCCCATTTGACAGAATATATCAGGATTAACTAAAATAGGCATTTGAAAATAGTAATTCCTGTTTTTTAGTGCTTTCTGAAAAGTAACATGATTTCTCTTCAAGGAGTAAGTAGGCTTTAGTCTTAACTCTCTTTGGGCTGCTATAAAAGTACCATAAACTAAGAGGCTTTATAAACAACAGAAATATCTCAAAGTTCTAGAGTCTGGGAAACTCAAGATCAAAGTGCTAGCAAATTCAGTCTCATGAAGGCTCATGCTCTCTCTGGTTCCCAGAGGGCCTCTGTGTTTCTTAAGGTAGAAGAGCCCAGCAGGTCTCTGAGGCCTCTTTCATAAGGACACTCATCTCATCGTGAGGGTAACACATTAACTAGCCACCCCCACAGGCCTCACCTCCTAAAACCTTCACACTGGTGATTAGGTTTCAAAACATGAATTTTGAGGGTAACAAAGTAGAAAAAGAAGGCTCCTTTCTTGTCTTATTTGAACCAAAATGTGAAAGCATTTTGGGATTTACTTCTGGCTTCATCATGAATCTCACTGCTCTCCTATATAAATTCGGTCTAGAAGTCTTGAATAAAACGGTTTGAAAGTCCTGTGATTCTAAATATACACCAGAATGATAAATCTTGGTGGTTGCTATGTAGAGGTTGCCCAAGATTAAATATAGCAAATGATTGATGAAGGGGATGATTTTATTTACCTAAATATTAACATATGACATAGGATCCCCAGTGGTTATAAACTAGAATAGAAAAAATAAGGATAGGTAGAAAGAAGTCACGGAAATTGCAATTTTACAGTTGTACTTTTCAGAAAACTATAGCTTCACGACAATCAAAGTTACCCAAGTTCACCCAGTATGTTTTTCATCCACAGGCCTTGTTCACTTCCAGGCTTCTCATCCCCAAATTACTATAAGTTGAAAAGGTACAATAAGTTTGTAAATTGGGCCTGTGCTTTTCTCCAAGTAGTATAAATTCACAAATCCAGATTTCTACACCTTCAAGGAAACAGGATTACTAATTTGATACCTTATCTCTAAACTTCAAACAGACACAAACAGTTTGCATTTTAACCTAAACCATAATGAGTAACCTGAAAGTCACTAGGAGTACAAACCCTAGATCGTCATCTTGAGAGTCACAGCCCCAAAACCACAGACATGGTTCCATCACTGGTCCATCCTGGGCCTCACCCTAGAGCACCTGCATTGCTTTCTGGATGTGCACTTCTTGGATTCTACTGAGTAAATCTTCCTATGTCTCTCACCCGTGTGTACTGAAATGCTTTTCTAGAACTAGCGCTCTGAGCCTTCCCTGTGAGGGTGAGTTGAGGTCCCTATCTCCTGTCTGGGATCTCCACAGATCAAGTCCACGGACAGTTATTATCAAGAAGTTCTAAAATGAAGACACATTGAAATACTAGTATAATGTATAACCATTTGCTCACCAACCAGAATTAAAAGTTTTTATTATTTTCTTATCTAGTACTTGTTTCATCTGTTGTTATGCAATCAATAAAAATACCACATTTAAATTTTAAGCCCCTTCTCCTATCTAGGAGCCATTTTTCTCTTCCTTCGATCTATGTATTATCAGGAATTGAGCATGAATACTTGCAATCTTCTTTTAACATATTTGCATATACATGTATATGTATTCTTGGAGAATGTCTCATTTTTTGAGTGTTTGAGTATAAATACACATAGATAGTACTATGTACTTGTGTATTTATTATAAGTTACAATTCCTTATCACTGCATTTTGAGGTTTATTTTAAACTGCTTGTTTATATCTCACTTCATAAATATATTTTATATACTCCCTGTTGATGCAAATTCTTTGTGTTTATTTTCACCAGGAACAGAGCAACAAATATTTTGTATATACATTTTATGCACATATCAGAGAATTTTTCTATAAATATCAATTCTGGGCTACAAGTGATGTACAATTTTTATTGTACTAGGTGATTACAAATTAACTTCCTTTTTATATTGATTCTTTTTCATTTTAAATTTTTTATTAGTACATGTTCACAATGCATACCCACATCTATAGCAGAACACTTCATAATAGCTAAATCTTGGAAACAGCATATATGCCCATCAACAGATGAATGGATAAAGAAAATATGACATTTGTACAAGTGGAGTACTACTCTTCCATATACTTGGGTCACATGTAGGAAAATAGATACACCATGGATCATAATATGAAGTGAAATAAATCAGACATATAAATATCACGTTTTCTTTTATATGAGAAACCCAAAATGTAAATAAAAAGCAAAATAAAAAATAGGTAATAGGAAGTTGGGAGCGAGACCTTTTTCAAATGGAAGGGATATCAAGAGATAGTAGAAAGAGAGAAAAGAGAGAAAAAGAGGAGAGGAAGAAGATGAAGAAAGAACTGATATATATATACTTTAAAAAGAATTCTTCAAAGACCAATTGTATTTTCAATATTCCCTATAATTTTTAGCCGTAACTTCTTTTAGCTTTTACACCAGAGGTCTATCTTTGGACTATGACTGAATATAAAATAAAATTACTTTTGTTCTGTATTTGCAGAACAAATAATTATTTAATTTACCAATCTGTTTATTTCTCTTCATAAAGTAATTTGACTATATAATTGGAGTCCTTTTTGAAAGTCCTGGGAAAAAGTTTAATCACAAAAATCAAAGATAGATTTTCCCTTGGAAAAAGTATTTCCAAATTTACTAGCACAAATTGGCAGAACAAGGAGCATGTCTATAAAAATTTGGGAAAATAAAAACTATTAAAAATACTAAAATTAGATAAATAAAAATCTCTTAGTTATGAGTTCTAAAATATATTTTAGAATTTTCATAGGACAGTGTGCACGATTATACCAAAAAAGTATCATTAATTAGACTGGAAGGAGAATTTTCATAATTACTCCTACTTGGAGTTGTGTATCAATGGGCAGATGGATAGATCTGCTGATCTGTGCACACACATAATTATGTGTTGTTGACCAGCATTTCTATCAGTTTCCTTTTTATCTACTCAGGTATAAACCTCTTTTTCACTCTACAGCTTCCATCTGTCTGATCAAGAAGTGGACAAATGGGAGGATAGCATGTGGGTTTACAAGTCTTTTTCTTGGATTCTGAAAATATGACAAATCTATTTTATGACATGGGTTACTTGGTGAGCTGTTTCATCTAATAGAAGATGCCAGGCTTTCATTGTGAAACTGTGATCAACCAGGATTTATTTTTCATCTTTTTTTTTCTTGCTCATGAAATGATTTTTTGCATATGTTTTACTAAAGCAGAGTGTATAAATTAACTCACACGCCTTTCCTCCTGGATTTTCGGAATTAAAGCAGGGCAGTAGTTGCATGTGTGTGTGTGCGTGTGAGTGTGGTGTGTGTGTGTGTGTTAGACGCTTGCTTGCCTAGCTGCTTCCATTCTGAAGAAGAGGAAATGCCTCTTCACAGGGCAAAGACCATAACTGGTTATAAGTCAGACAAATTCTGCATGCTTAAGCAAAGAAACTACTTGAGGTCTAAAAGTAGACATCTCCGGAAAAAGTAAAGTGGTTTTGTTAATGTAAAGAAAAATAAGTTTGGCTTGAATATTTGCACATATGTATTTGCAATACATGTATTCTCTGTATTGGCTTTTGTTGTAACTCTTCTACAAAATTTTGCCCAGAGTCCACAGTTGAAGTTCCTAATAGCTGAGCTTTGCAGACAGTAGGATGCGATGGGATTCCTCCTGGCTTGCTGGTCTCCTTGACAACGCTGGTGTTCAACCAGAGTCTGGAAATCTGCTATGATAATGTTGGATAGATGACTACTTTAACTTGGAGGGGACCTGTTATTTGACAAGATGTATGTTCTATGAGTCTATCAATTAGAAAAAGGGTGATAAATTTGATTCAGTCTTAGAGAAAAAGATCAAAGGAGAAATACATTCTGAAAGATGAAAGATGGGTAGCACTGTCGTGATCAGTGACAGAAAAGGGGCAGTTGAGTCCAACAGAATCAAAGCAAAGGCACGGTTGTGGTCATCAGGTAGGTGATTGCTAAAGGACAAAAAATTTTGCAGCAAAATTGAGATTAAGAACTGAATTTAACTCACATCTCACTCCGTCAACACAGTGAGGAAGCCTTATGGATTCATGAAATTTTAGGTAAATTGTCTATCCTATTAAAATATAAATTTTATGTTTAAAAATATAGAACATTATAAAGAGAATATAAAATAAGAGAAATTTTCTGAGGAATAGATAATAGTAAAGCAAAAGATGATGGAAGTCTAATTTAATGTAGATGTAATCTTAAAAATGAAATAAATAGCAGAGGATGTATCTCCCAATTCTATTCTATCTGACCAGTTAATAATGGAGCTGGTAAGTTCCACTTAAGAAATACATCCTTTCTCTGTGAAATTATTATTGTATTTGAAATTCTTAATCATAGCTACAAAAATATTTACAAAGTACTTAAGGTAATTTGAAGTAAAAATTTGCCCAAGTTTTAAATACAAAGACTTTAACCAAATGATTTGCATCAGTGGCAAATTAAAAGTAACCTTCAACCTGGCAAAAACAGAGATTTCTATACAAACACACACACACACATACACACACACACACATCCCACTTACTGAGAAGTCCAGGGTTCACCTCTTAGGCAAGTCTGTTTTTAAAGGACTTTCTATCCTTCTAACTATTATCTAGCTGAGGCCCTCTTTCCTAAAGTAAACCACTTCTTTTTTAACCAAAATTTGAGCAAACCATTCAATTTTATGATGTTTCAACATGTACCTTTTAGAAATGATGAAGTAAGGGAAACCAATCCCAAATCAACTACTGAAGCCCATTAAAGTGTGCTTGCTTGCATATTTTGGCTTTACATGGACAACGTGCTCCAGAGAACTGAAGAACAAAAGCAACATGAACTTTGTGCTGAATGAGACACAGGTTTGTGGCTGGTGCATTCTTGACTAGCCCTTTCAGAACTCACACGGTGGCCAAAGTGGTGTTGACGAGTCTGTCATAGATTGGCACTAGTTGGATACATAAGAGGACAAAGAAGTTCAGAAGTATTGAATCTGGAAACTTGAGGAATTGAAGGGCAATTGCAGAGTACTATTTAGAAAAAATGAATTTTACATGTGTTTGGGCTCTTGATATTTCTTTGGTGCTCTTGATAATTTATTCCTCCACTGTGCTATCCACTTTTCTGATATAAAAGTAGGGGACATTATAATATAAATATTGATGGTTTACTTAGGGTAGGATTTCAGCTTGCAAGGGCTAATAGAAAGCTAAACAACCTAGAAGTAGTGGATTTTGGCACAAAAAAGAAGAAAGGGACTGAGTGATTGACAAGTTAGATTCATGAGGGAAAACACTCCAGCCTCTTTAAAGAGGCACAGATAAAATGTACTTCTGAATATTTAAGTATGTCCTGTTGTTCTACCATTAAGTATAAATTAAGTAAAAAATAGCAAAATTAAATAATATAATTGGAGCCAAGAACATCAGCTAGAATTTTTTAATATTCAAATTAAAATTATAGAAGAGCAAAATATATAGTTCATATTGGGAAAATTTCAAAGCTTTACCTGTCAAAGTTTGACAAGAATACGTTCTGAGTATCAGGATTATCCAAGCTTTTCCTCAATTTATGACTCTTTGAGTATAGCACATTTTAACACTTAAGAATTGCTATAACCTGATTAAAGAAAAAATTAAAGAGAATGTGTTATTTGATGTTTACCAATATGTCTCAGTCCATTTTGTGCTGCTATATGAAAATGGTGACACTAGGTAATATAAAGAACAGAAATGTATTCCTCACATTTCTGGAGCCTGAAAAGTTCAACATCAAAATGGGTGCACACTCAGTGTCTAGTGAAGATTACTGCTGTGGTTTGGATAAGTGTCCTGCAAAGGCCAGGGGTATAAAGACTTAGTCCAAGCCTAGGGTGATATTGGAAAGTGGTGGAAACACTTGGAGGCAGAGTCTAGTGGGAAGTCTTCCATTACTGGTAGTGTACCCTTGCGGGTGATATTGCCCCTCACCATTTCTCTCTCTTGGCTTCCTGACCAACAGGAAGTGAGCAGCTTTTTCCACCTCACACTTCCCTCCATGATTTACTGCTTTGCAACAGACCCAAAGGCAACACGGTCAAGCTTACCATAGACTGAAACCTCTGAAACCTGGGGCCAAAATAAACTTTTTCTCTTATAACTTCAGCATCTATTCATTACAGTAACAGAAAGATGAGTAATAACTGCTTTGTTATGTCCTTATATGATAGAAGGAAGAAGGGCAAAAAAAATACTGTATTAGTGACTTTCCCATTGTTGGAACAAAATATCTGACACCCACAAGGTAAAGAAAGAAAGGTTTATTTTGGCTCACAGTTTTCAAGGGCTCAGCTGATGTCTACTGGTTGCAAGGCAGAAAGGGCATGGCGGAGGGGCCCTGCAGAGGAAAGCTACCTAACCTCTGGTGGGCAGAAAGCAGCGAGAGAGAGACAGACTTGGGGAAGAGATGGGGCAAACCTTTCCAATTACACCCCCAGGGCCTCTCTTTTTCCCTCCAGATCCCACCTGCTAACAGCACACTCAGCCGTGAACTCGTCAATGTATTAACCCAGTATGAGTGTAGTACCCTCATGATCCAATCACCTTCTAACAGCCCCATCTCTGAACACAAGAGACTTCTGAGGAACATTTAGTTCTAAACCACAACAAGAGCCAAACTCACTCCACCAAACCCTCTTATGATGCTGGCAGCCATAATAATCTTTATAATTCCCCAAAGACCAGTCTCCTAACACTGTTACATTGGGTCACAGCAGGATCACCAATAGACAACATAAGTTCCCTACATTTATTGTCATGATACCTAGATATTAGGTTTATTAAATTAGGTTTTCTCTTTCATTCTTTTGCTTATAATCTCTTTGAATAGACCCTACTTGGAAATTTGCTCCATTTCTATTTCATTATAACTGCTGCTTATTGGATTGAAAATTTTCTTAGAAGCCAACAAGTCTTTCTAAATTCAAGTCCTATTTTTTAAGACTCCAAAACAAATACAACATAGAAAAATATTGCTTTTGTTACAAAATATTAAATCCACCAAAGCACTTAGATTATATTAAATGTCATAAATTATGAAATAAAAATCTCACTGATTAACTTATATTTCTCATGTTTAACTTCACTTTTGAATGGTGCCATTTTTCCCACTTTTATAAATCTTTTGTGATCACTTTTGATATTTAGGACAGTCCATAAATTTGGTTGTGTTGCCTACCAAACACTTGAAATTAGTGAATTTTCATATTTGAACTATTACCTTTAAGTGCTGGCCATTTGTGCCAAGACAGGTGAAAAGCATCTCGATCTAGTCTTTGATCAGTGCAGGGGAAACTGTAATCAGAACAGAAGAGTATAAATTTTCTTAGTTCTCTTCACTACCTACTTACCAATTAAAAAGAATTTCACAGTGTTTGAAGAATAACACCGCCTGTCATAATAACCTCTTTTCAGTAATTTCCAATGCACCTGTGAGAAAAACCACCAGCACTTTTATTAGATGTGTTTGAAGTTTTCAGAAGGTAAAAAACAAAAAGTTAACATGGTCAGTGAGCATCAGTAAGCATTCATGTGCAAAAGTAAAAGGAGTTTGGGTGAAATTTTTCACCCAAATTACATTTTGCATTTTGAGGCGCATTCCATTGTAAATAGTGTGTATTTGGAAATAGAGTTTCCCTTCCCTATCTTGAGTCACAGACAAGGACTGAAAGTTTTGAGTCCTATTTCTGGAAGAAAGTATTATTTCAACTTCTGAAAAAATGACTATAATGTTCTAATAAAAAATGCTTATACCTAAAGCAGAGGAAATCAGAAAAAAAAAATCTGTCACTTAGTATTGGGAAAATACCAGAGATAGACTAAACAGCAACAACTAGGATTTAGGTACAATAATTTTTGTAGCATTTTAAATTATTCAAAATAAAGAATGTTGAGTCTAATTATGTTTTCCTAGAAGCTAAAGTCTCTGTCATCTGTTTCCAGGGAAACACTAATATCTGCTGAGGAATCCCTGGAGCAAGCTAGACTAATGAAAAGTATAAGGTACGTACCACAGACCATTCTGGTTACTATTTCTTCTTCCACAAATTTTGTTTTTCATCTTAAAAATGCATAAATGCTAAATTATGTGTTCCAGGGCTGGGGATTTAGCTCAGTGGTTAAAGTGCTTGCCGTGCAAGTACAAGGACCCGAGTTCGATCCCCAGCACCAAAAATAAATAAATAAATAAATAAATAAATAAATAAATAAATAAATAAATTATGTGTTCTATTAGTAAATAATGATTGAAGCAATATTTAAAGAAATACATTCTAGAGGTACATCTCATATACCTTCCTATCAAAATGATCTTTAATATTCTAGTCAACTTTGGGAATACTATCACTATATAATCATGTATGATATACATCTACAGATATGTCTATATGATGTATATTTATGGACATTACTATGTATAGATATATAGTTATTGATAAATTACATTTTATAAATCCATTTTAAAACTGAATTCAAATAATGAAGATATGTTGGTTTCTGCCTCTTCTCATATAGGTGTACATACTTACTGGGAGGTGTGCACATTTACTGAAGAGAATGTAAAATGAGTTAATCTACCAAAGAACCATATATCCAAGGAAAGCAGTAGGAGTATTCTTGTCCTTTTTCGAGAGTTACTTTAAAAATTTCCATGGACTATTCATTTCTCCCATAAGTCATTTAAAATTAATACTAGTGTACTAAATACAAAATCCAAGTTTTCTTTTTCATCTCTAGAAAGATTAGCTAGTATTTATGGTACATAAGTGTACCATAAGGTATACATCAGAATCTAATTCACATATTCAGTCATTCACTTATTTATTAACACATTTATTGAGCTTCCATGTCAGTGGCATTATGCAAAGCATTGTTGACCATACAGTACAGTAATAAATTTGTGAATTTCTTCATGTTAGTAGGGGAAAAAAACCTTTAAAAAAAACCCAGAAATGCCATTTATATAATACAAATAAGATTCACTACTAAGTATCTCATATTTTCTACAATTTTCTCATTCTCCTTCCATTCTCTTTACAATAGTCCTCTTATATTTTTTTAATTTATCTGCCTTAATTCATTGCTGTATTTGGGGGCTATTTGTATACAGATCATAGATTAATGATAGTTTAAGAAATACCGCCTTTTATTGTATACAGAATCGCATATGGCGTGAATAGTATTATGATGCAGTGCACATTTATTGCTACATTGTCTATTCTACACACTGTTTCGTACACTTAGCCTCTGTGAGAGCTATCATCATGGTGCCCTGCTGCTTTTAAGCCTACAGATCATCTCCACAGAACAGTTTCCAATTCCTTATTTCTCTATATCTTGCTCTCAACAACATTTCCCTATTTTGGAATGATCTACTTCTAATTGCTATGGTAACTTTTTAACTTAACAAACCCAGTGAACATTTCTATGGGACGAGTTCATTGTAGAAAGCAACACTGTGTCACAAGTCTTTAAAATTGGCATATTCATTTTTTAACAGTGATTATTTGAGACAGTTTTTGTACTTCGAATTGAGAAATTCTTCTTTTAAATATAATGACAAACTTTTCAAACATGCACAGTACTTGCAAGGCAGCAAAATAAACCATCATGTAGCAATTATATATCTTCTACA
Organism: Hystrix cristata; assembly: GCA_004026905.1. Classification (NCBI taxonomy): domain Eukaryota; kingdom Metazoa; phylum Chordata; class Mammalia; order Rodentia; family Hystricidae; genus Hystrix; species Hystrix cristata. The sequence continues at coordinate 48,341 of PVJO010006107.1, forward strand.
ACTATCAATATTTGGCAAACATGACTTCATCTATCACACTAGTCCACTCGAAGAGCATTTTATAATTTATCCCTGATAATTCATTTTCTTACTATGTTAGCCTGGTTTTCATCACTGGGAAACAATGCCTGATACTCACAATATAAAGGAAAGGAGGTATAATTTGGATCTCAGTTTCAGGAGATTCAGTTCATGGTCTGCTGGCCGCAAGGCAGGAGCATCATGTTGGAGGGGTGTAATGGAGCAAAGCTGCTTAGTTCATAGAGACTGAGAAGCAAAATAGAGGAAGAGTGTCAGATAGGAAGGCAGCAAGGATAGATCTCCTTGATTAGATCAGCAAGGTCACGCCTCCATCATCTACCCAGACACACCTAGAAGTGTGCTCCATCAATCCCCCGGGTGCATCTCAAAGCCAATCAATTTGACACGCCTCCCTAACCACCACACTTACCTTCTATAAATGCTTCAGAATATTGCTCAGAATAGTAAATGATATAGTATTATATAAAAAATAAATTGTGATAAATATATGTTTACACAACCACAGTGCCAATGACACCTCTAAAAATTACAACTAATTCCTTAATATCATCAGTTGTCTCAAAAGTGTCACTTTACAGTTAACATGATCATATCACTACCCAAACAAGCTTTGTGTATGCCAAAATGGTATTTTTTGGCTGGTATTTCTAGAAGAGAAAAGTGGTGCTGCGATGTCTAGCACAGTGTAAACACAATGGAAGACTGGTTGTAGTGGTTATGTGTCCCTCTTCTACAAGCATTGTATCTGGCCTCAGATTGGTGGGATGTGCTACACACAAACAGTATGATACGGGAAATTCCTTAGCCTCCTGAGTCTATTTCTCCATCTGTAAAATGGGAGATGTTAGCAGGTAATCAGTGTGTGTGTGTGTGTGTGTGTGTGTGTGTGTGTGGTTTGCATGGTTCTTAGAAGTAACAACTAACACTATTATTTCCTGTATATGTGTTTTTCTTGTGTGTATATGGGTATGCCTTGTCTTAGAATATGGAAGTCTTACATTATTAGACTATCAAGAAACACAATCACAGGAAAGCTATCTCTTTTGAACCTTACAGAAAGAAGGTATTTACAGATAGATGTATTAGCTAAGGTTTTAGAGGTATGGAGTACTACTCTGCCATAAAGAATGATAAGCTTGAGATATTCCTAGGTAAATGGGTGCCTCTTGAGACCATACTCTGAAGTGAAATAAATCGGACACACATGTTTAAATACCGCATTGTTTCTCTGGTGTGAGAAACTGAAAGTGTAAATAAAGACTAAAATGTAATATACTGGGAAAGGGAAAAAAATGTCCAAATGGGAAAGGGAACAAGGGAGGGGGAATGGAACAGAGGACAAGAGAAATAAGAAATGGAAGGAAAAAATGGAAACAAAGCTTGTGTAAATAGGGAGGGAGGAGGGGATGAGGGGAGGGGAACGGGAGAAAAAGAAGCAACAAGATATGTCATGTACAGGTACAAATCCCCTATGGTGAATGTTATCACTATGTACATCTAAAATGCACCATTAAAATAAAATTAAAAAAATAAAAAATGGTCTAATTAAAGCCTTTTGACTGCAGCCTTCCAATATGAAAAGGGGGAATTTTATTGGTAAATGTTCACACTAGCTATAAAGTCTATGTGTGCCTGAGTACTTGATATGGATTCCACTTATGCGAATGCACAATGGATACAGTGCTAGAGTGTGTGTTGGGTGTCTACAAAATCCAGTTGAGTAGATGTTTGAACATTGGCCCTAATTTGAAATCTAGGATAATTTGTATTCATTGACGCAAAGATATGTGAGCGCCACCTAGGGGTCACACTCGGTGAAGTGCAGATACACGGCCCTTAGAAACCCAGCGTGTATGTTACCGCTGATACAAGGTATACAAAGTAACAAAAATCATGACCCTTATCTAATTTTGTGAATTTAAAACCTTAAATTTATTATGATACTGTAAATTGAGTTCTTCTTAATAATATGAAGTGTTCTATTCCTGTGGCATCCTACCAGCTCTTTTCCTGAGATTTCATTTTTGGCAACATAGTAAAATGCCATTAATATATGAGAAAACCTTAGAAAATTGAAAGAAAAATTCTACTAAAAGGAAAAGAGTGCTTACACTAATGAATGATAGTAGCAATAGTTACTAATACATTTTGGTTGCTTATTTTCTTTTGCGGTGCTGGGGTTCAAGCTCAGTGTTCCACATGCTAGGGAAGCACTTGACCACAGGTCAGCTCTGCAGACCCGGGCCCTCGATGCCACCTATATGTCAACTGATGTATTTCTCACATTACTATTTATTAAGTATGATTTCATTATTACCGGAATTATATAAATGAAGTGTTAAAATTTCTGGCAAATGTTCAAGACACAGATGTGATATTTTAAGATAACATTGGGTTGATTACACGCTACCTAACTTCATAGTACATCAGTGATAACCATCAAACTAAAGTATAAAAATACTCACCAGTAATAGATAATGATATATAACATCTACCTACTAGTGAACTTGTAACTGAAACCATCTCAGATTCTTGTATCATAACCTGCAGTTATAACTGAAATTGATACAAACATCAACCTTATGAAATTGTGTAGAAATACATTTGGCTTATGAAAATACATAAATTGTTTTTTAAATATTCCATTAACTAATAAAAATATTGGTATCTACTTCGTTTTAGACTAGATAATTCTTTTCAGGGTGTGGGGGTGCTGGGGATCGAACTCAGGGCCTTACACTTGCTAGGCAAGCACATTATCACTGAGCTAAATCCCCAACCCCAGGATCGGATAATTCTTTCTTGGGGACAGGGGCTGATGTTCTTCAAATTGTAGCATCTGTTAAGGATCCTCACCTTATTTGTATATAAACTCATGCTATAATACTATTGAATATGTTGGACACTTACAGACAGTGGGGTAGAACAGTTCTGAGTAAAACCACGTCCTTGTTCTCTTACATACATACTCTAATGTAAGTAGAATATTATTTTTAGTAAAAATTTAAAAATGACTTAATGGCAGAAATTTTTAAAATTTATTTTAGTGGTACATTTTAGATGTATACATAATGATAACATTCATCATTTGTTAATGATAGAAATTGATTTCAAAATTATACCATTTATTTAGCAACTGGTAGAAACTTTTCTGCAAAGAGTTTGTTCTAAGACGCCTCTCTATTTGCAAAGGCTAATCATTTTTATGTTCCAAGACTCCTCTCCATATGTGAAGGCTAATCATTCACACAATACTGTTTATGTGAAGGCTAAATTTGTATCTTAATTTATATTTTTTAAGAGAATTGATATTTAGTTCTAGGTGAAACATTTTGATGAACTAACAACAAAAAGTAGACAATTAGCTCGCAAATACTACTCTGAAAACAGAAAAGTTTACTGATTTAACAAATTCCTCAGTCTCACTTTCTCCTGTAGAAAGCAAAAGATTATATATACTCTTTTGGTTTCACTCAAGAAACTCATAAGAACTTTCTGAGCTTATGAGGTTGGAGATAATTTATTTCAAAGTCAACATTTCCCATTAAAATGCCTATCAGTTTACAAAAAGATAGCAATTGTCAACAGCACTGTAAAAAGACCCTGGGTCACATCCTGACCAAAATTTTCAATGACCTTCCTGATCTTTCCTTTTCATATTTTTCAAAGTATTTTATCAATCCTTACTAAATATAGAATTCACTCTTTCTTTTTCCAAATTTTGTTTTTGTATTTGCCCTTTCATCTTTGTCAAAAAAACAAAAAGCAAGTAGACACAAAGGGAATGGACTGCATTAGCAGATTGAACTATTTCAATTAGTACACAATTTTACCCTTCAATAGTTACTCAGTACTAAACTGTTGGAAGTATATTACATGGTGTGGTTCATTGTAGAGTTCTAGAAAGCTCTGCCTAACTCCACATTCATTACATTTAATATAATTTTCCAAAGTTAACCAAGAATCTGTTATGATGAGGCAAAGTAACAAAAAGTTTCATGTCCGTCAAGTTGATTTTACATAAGACATTTAATAGGCTGTATGACATTCATTCTTAGCTGATGTTAAAGGGAAAACATATCAATGATATTAAAAATTGATCCTATACGCCAAATGCTAAAATAAAGGGATAAGTGTGTATGAATATTAAAACAGCTTTTAAATGCTTGTAAGGATCCTTTCAGAAAATGAAGTTTCTTTGGTCAAATTAAAAACTCACCTCATTTCAACTGCTTTGTATGTTCATGTTCTGACATACTGGGCTTTCTTCAAGAGAAGCATGAATTTACTTTGTAGCATGGAGAAAGTTTCTGTTAGTGTTTACAAGTTCAATGCTGCCTTGTCTCGTGAAACATGTTATTAACAGTTAATCCACACAACACCCCTTGTTAAATAGGTCATTATTATGATCTTCCCTTTCCACCTGAGGAAACACACCAACAGAGGTCACAGAGTGAGTCAGGGCCAGGATTAGCAATGAAAAGCACCCAGTAGTCAGTGCTTTCCTTGGTCCACCCGGCCACATTTAATAGGTGAGATGGCCTGCCTGGACAGCCTCAAAGAACGGGAGCCGGCCCAGGGCTTGTATAACCAAGCTCTGAATAAAGGCAGCCTTGTGTAGGCCTTGCCTCTGGATTTCATGCAAGTTATCCTAAATTTGAACTGGTGGGGCCCTTGCTAATATCCTTGACCTAAATCCTTTACTACTCTTCACCTCATGTCGCCATCACTACCAAAGCTCTGTGAGTTTGCATGTGGTTTGCTTGCCTCTGAACCCATTTGGGTGGAAAGAAAGGCAAATAGTGCCGAGGGGACTTTACAACCTGGGGTGATATTTCTGGAGCGACTGAAATCTACATTAATTCTCTTGAAATAACTAAACCTAACCTACGAAATTTGCCTTTACTTATCTAGATGTTTGACAAAAATTAATGCACATATACTGAGACTGTTTAAAATTCTAGACCATGGCTAAGGCATAGGCCATAAATATGAGCTAGTATATTTCACGGCATATTGGTAGACAATGAAACCATGACCTTTAAAAATATTTCAACTTCTAGTGAAGAAGCTTTTCAGTGTAGCAAGTGTTTAAATCTTTAAACAATATGATTAAGAGGATGGAAATTGTCTACAGTGATGGAAAAATGCTTATGAACATATAATAGCAAATGACAGGATTGACTTTGTGGAGATTATGTAGCTTGCACAGTCTGAAATGTGGGAGGAATGAGTAATATCATTAATATTCATCAAAAGTATATTCTTATTTTAATTGATCTACTATCTCACTAGGAAATAAAGACATTCCATCATATTGAGGTTGATCCATTGCTAAATTATTCTATCAGTATTACATAATATTTGATACATTGATGGAATTGATAACATTTGTAAGATATTTTTGTGCTATATAATTAAATATGGTCCAAGTCAGGTTTTCTGTAATTTAGATGAAATGGAAAAACATTCCCCAGGGGGAATATTAATAAAATATACGAAATCTGGCAAAAAAAAGGAATAGAAATTCGGATTAGCCCAATACCTACAAAACAACTGAATATAATATTAATAACCTTCACACATGAAAGAATAATAACAAAATAAAAAACAAACCTGACTCAGGTGACTTCACTCTTGAATTCTTTTAAAATTTTTGGAAGATGGACAATAATTCTATGCAAACATTTTCTGAGAATGGAAAAAGAAGTAATAATTCTGAGCTTACTTGATGACTTCAGCACAGCTCTAATCTAAAATTTAAAAAGAACATTATGAGAAAGGAAAGTCACAAGCAAACTTCTGTCAGAAACATAATTGAAAATTCCTAAACAAAACAAGAGCAAGTCAAATAAGACAGATAACACATCAAAACCAAGCTGGCCTTGGTTTAGGCCCAAAAAAGAAGATTAACATTCAAAAAGCAGTCATTCTAATTAACCACAGCAAGACACCAAAGGAGAACAATAATATAATCATCCCAAAAGGCATGGAAAAGTCTTGGCTAAAATTCAATATTCTTACATGATAAAAACTTTTAGCAATTTAGCTCAGTGGTTAAAGTGCTTTCCTTGAAAGTACAAGGACCCGAGTTCGATCCCCAGCACCAAAAAAAAAAAAAAAACCTTTTAGTAAACTAGGAATAGAAGAGAATCTTCTTAATCTAGTAAAAGATAGCTATGAAAATTTATAATGCAGTGGTGTCCTGTTGCAATTGAATTGCGAGCATAGTTTCTGTTTCAACTAGAATCATGAAATGAATTCTGTGACCAGAACTGTGGAAAGAATTAAGTTTGTGAACCAAGGTACAACTTAAATATCATTTAAGTAGTATTAAAACTTCTCCCAAGATTGTGAATAAAGATAACTCATCTCGCCACTCTATTCAACTTTATACTGAATTCCCTGCCCTGTGCAATACCTCATAAAAAGAAATAAAAATTATAAGATTTAGAAAAAAATAAGTACATGGACACTGTTTGCAAATGTCATGATTATGAACATAAAATATCCCAAACCATCTTTAGATAAAAATATTAGAAATCATAAGTAAATTTAGCATGGCTGGCAAGATTAGAAACTCAAAATTTTGAAAAAAAAGCTTTAATGTTTGCATCAATCACATCAAATTTCTAGATATAAGTCTAATGGCAAAATACACAAAATTCTTGCACTCAAAATTACAAAATATTACTGAGAAAAATGATAGAATGGCCAAATAGAGGAATCGATCAAAGTTTGCAAATACATCTGTTCTCCACAAAATTATACATAGATTTGGTGCAATACCAATTGAAATCATTGCATTAATTTTATAGAAACTGGTATAATCATTTAAAAACTCACATGGATATGCAAGAGACCAACGTGAGGAAAGGTAATCTTGAACAAGAGCAAAGTCCAACAGTACTTACATTACCAAATACCAAGACCTATCAAAAACTTATAATAATTAAGATGTTGTGCTATCAACATAAAAATAGAAAAGCTAACTAATGGAACAAAATACAGTCTAGAAATAGAGTCCTATACATTGATAATTTACAGTAAAAAATGCATTTTATCATAGTATGGGAAACTGATTCTTGTGCCCTCAGCACACAAAGAGGAATTTCAAATCTATGTAGATCTAGGTGTGAATTATGAAACAAGAAAAGACATAGATAGTATATGTGGATATCCTTACGATCAATACAGTAACATTTCTCAAGTATCAAATTCTAAGTAGATCAAGGTGAAGCTATGGGGCTTTTTTAAGAAAAAAAAATTTAAGAAAAACCATTGCTGAATCCTTCAGTCAAATTTCAATGATTTCTATTCAATTTCAGTTACTTGCAAACATATATTTTCTCATTAAGCACTGTTCATAGATGCTATTTTTAGACAAGATAAAAAATATTTCCCATAGGTATATATGCCTTTCTCAAACCCAGGCAAATAATTCACAATAAATCCCCAAATTATAAAAGAGATCAGCTCAGCCAACATATCAACACTATTATAAATATAAATCCAAAGTACATATTTATCTTGCCATGAACCAAATTCAAAATACTCAGGTCATCTGTAGTGAAGCTAGAGTGAGATTTATTCCCTTATTGGTTCAAAACACCAGAGAAATCCTTTCTTGCCAGCTGGTTGCTGCAGAAGCCAAACTCAGAAAAGAAATAGCAAATTATAAAGCCATCAGTCCTACCTCCCACTTATGTACCCTGCCCAGTTATCAAATATCATACTGTCCTTCATTCCAGTAACCCTCCTTTTGGATTGGTGGCCAAGTATTTTAATTTCAAACACTCTACCCTATAATAAAATAATAATAATAACAACAACAAATTAACCTACTTCTCTAATTCCACCTCCTAGATACAGGCACAGATATTCTTTAGCTTTGCACAATGTTGCCCATGTCCCGAGCAAACTTCGTTATCGTCACTAGGATTATTAACTTCTTTATGGCTAATCAATGTCTTTGAGGCCCATCTCCAGATAATTCTAGGCCCCTTAACATTTGCCTGCTCTATTTTAGACTTCTACCCACCCAACTCTTTTACCAGATTTAGGATGAAAGTCAAGCAGGCCTGCTTCTGAGGGGTGGTATCACTACCTATGCTGCTCTGAGCACCACAGGACTCATAACGCTCATTTTTTTCATCCATGTTGTAAGTTGGAATTAGAGTGTAAGGAATTTCTCTTATTCTTCAGCTAAGTATTTCGTATCATAGAGGCAGAACCTATATATTGGATAGGTACATTCAAAAGAGTCCAGTAAATACAATCTCATATTTTAGCAGCAATTAAGAGAACTAAAAGAAATGCTGAATATGACATAAATCACATTCTGAAAGAACTGAATAAATGAGGATATGAAGACAAAAAGAAAATCTACACAAGTACTCAGTTAATACAGATAAACACAGAAATAAATGGAAAAATTTTCTAAATCCTGAAAAACTGGGTACTATTTAACAATGAGATTCCCCCCAAATATTTCAGAAGTACTAAAGGAGAAGGGTTTTTGCAGTAAAAAGTAGGAAAATAAATTATTTAAAAATAATTTGTCTTTATTATTATAAATTTTAAAATTTGAGCATATTTTATGTGCATTTTATAATGTTATATAACTTATAGAGGTAGACTCTATGTGGATATATAATTTATACCTGTATTATGCATAAGTAGCATATTATAAACAAAGTTTTAATGATAAGGCTACATAATGATTTCTGAGACAACTGACAGGCCACAACTCTCCACCAGTATGATACTTGGTAGGCTATATTTCACTGTACATATAAATGTAAATATAGGCACGCATATATTTACATATTTACATACATACATGTTTCTACATTTCCACTGTTTGCTAACCAAAAAGAAACAATACTCTCAGACATTTAGGAGGGTATGCCACTTTAGTCTAAAACTTTTAAGCAAGACACAAGGACTTCAGGACATCTCAGAAATTCAAAGGGTCTGTGACCCTGTTGATGTTTATGAAATATTTTGTATATGCTTTTACATGTACAGCTGTGTATATTTCACTAAAAACAGTTTAAGTACAAGCCTTTTTACTCAATTTTGTATTATTTTCTCGGACTCACTGTGGAAAATACAAGAGTTACTTCTTCCCTCACTTTTTAGACAAAATATGGAACTCAGAATAACCCACAGTTAATAACTCTTCAAAGATAATTTTTCACACATCTGAAATTTGAAGAAACGATGAGCTAGGTCAAGCCTTAAATTTAATTTCCATAATTTAAATTCCCCAAATATAATTGGTTTTGCCAAGCCCAGTAGAACCATTTCAAAAGCAGTGGCACATAACTAAAATTACACTGTCTTTCAATATCTTCATGCGTCATTGCTAATTTGAATACTTCAATTAACTGTGTAATATTGACATTATTATTTAAATAGCTATAAAGAACAGATTGGATTGTATTGACCTTTGCCAACCTAACTGGTTTTTTCCCCCTCCCTGTGGTGGTGGGGATTGAATCCAGGACTTTTGCACTGAGCTATATCCTCAGTGTTTTGGGGGGGGGTTGTTTTGTTTGTTTGTTTGTTTGTTTGTTTGCTTTTTGAGACAGGGTCTCTCTAAGCTCTCTAAGTCACTTTCTTGAACTTGGGGTCTTCCTGTTCTTGTCAATCAAATGAATGAATACAGTTTTAAGGAAGCATAAAATACATATGAAGAAACACCACAAAGAAGATTCACTTGTTATGGTCCCTAGTAAACAGACTGAGACATGCATTTCCTTTCTTGGCAAGAAGTACTCCCAGGATCAGGACCAGGATTGGTCAGTGAGGGAACTGGCCCTGAGATACATTTGAAATAAAGCCATAGATAGCCAGTTCTACTTGGGGAGCTCTGGATCTAGAATGGATTTTAGAGCTGTCCAGAATCAGGGCAAAAGGAGAGGCCTTTGTTCCCTTGCATCAGCAGCGGTTGGAGGTAGACTGGCATTTTTCCCAAAGGACGTTGAGTGTGGGCCAGGGCGTGTCCTTTCTGGGCTGGGGCAAGTCACAAATGAACAGGCTGACTCAGCTGAGATTATCAGCCACTGGAACTCCCAACAGCTGGGAAAATGGGTGGTTTAGTTCTTGCAAGAGTAAGGGGGGATCCAGGCAGCTCGCTGTGGGATCCATCTTACAAACGCAGTATAAAGGAAAAATAGCTATCTATTTTGGATCAGAAAGCCTGGATTATAGCACCCTTCTTTCCAGTTACCAGCTGTGGGACTTTGGACAACTCATTTAATTCTGAATTTGATTTTTCATTTATAATAAAAACAGCACATATTATCATACATAACAGTAACACATGTTGAAGTTTCATTGTAATATATGCAAAACGACGTTGCAATCTGCAGATCATACTATTCAAATTTCTGTTACTACTATTTTGCAGAAAGTACGGCTCAAAATAGCATAGTCTCCTTTTAAGTCAGGGCTCACTTAAACCACACATACTGAAAACTAGAATGATAACAAAATTACAGAGAAACCAATCGAGGAAAAAGATACAATTTGGTTAAGCTAAATTTTATTCATTCTTTCTTACATTTATTCATTTACCAAATGATATATTATTCTGAGTATATTCTGTGAAAAGACTCATATCATTAGGACTTTCTTGCTGTGGTAGAGTTTGAACATGGTTAGACATTGACCTTCTTTAACTGTGAAAGAAAATAAACTATTCATCTCTCTGTGCCAGTGTGCCATACGTGGACATCCCTGGAAGAATATTCCAAGAAAAGTTATCAGGGTCTGTGTTCCCAAAACAAACCCCACACTTCACTAAACCTTTTCATCACTGATACATAATACGTAATTTTCTTTAAAAAAGATATTAGATTAAAGCCATGCTGCTTCATAAACATTAAACATAAAATCCCCCACAATTTTGCTTTTATTTGAGAACTCAGGACAGTAACCAGGGTCCTACGATGGATGCCTCACAAATAGCAGGGCAGAAGTGTTGGGGGGGGTAGGTAATATTTCACACCACTTACACAATGTCCTTTAGACAGCTTCTGCTGTCAGAATTGATGATCACAGAATGGTCACAGAATTTTTACCCTCTAACAGTAAAAGTCAAAAACCAGTTTGGTCGCCTCTTCTTCAAGTTGGTGGCAAATAAATAAATGAAGATATAAAACACTTTCAAGCAAAAACCATGACACACACTTTTCTCTCTCTCTCTCTTTTTTTTTTTTTTTTGGTACTAGGGCTTGAACTCAGGGCCTTGCACTTGCTGGGCAAGCACTCTAACCACTGAGCTAAATCCCCAGTCTGACATATTTCCCTTAAAGGTGGCCAATCACCAGTTTAGTAAATACTATGCTAAATTCTCTTGTTATTCTGCATACCTGGAGGTGAATATTCTTTTTATAAAATAAAAATATACATAAGGAAAGAGTACATATCAATAAATTAAATAAGCAATTTTAAGACCTATGTTTACTTTCTTCTAAACATGAATTCATGTTTCGTTTCATGAATTAAAAAAAATTTAAAATGCATTCAATAGTCTTTGAGGAAATACGAGAAAGCTACATAGAATAAGACTGACGTTTTATTTATTGATGACTATATCCTGCAGTTGTTGAAAATTTGCCTGCCCAAAGAAATCCATTTTAAAATATGCAAACTTGCCCTGAATTAAGTCGCACCAGTTACTGATTGCAGTTGAGTCATTGCAAAACTTGGTGACGGAAAAGAATGATCATTTCACTTGCCTCAGGCTGCTCTTTCCCGGGTAGCTCATACGGTTACAATCCACCGGTGGTCAGCTGGGGGCCTCAGCTCGGAAGGCACATATCGTGGTCTTGCCAGGTAGGCTAGCGCAGGCTTTTACAGGACAGCAGCATCATGGAGAGCAAGAAAGCCCAAACTAGGACTCATACAGTTTCTTTGTGTGTCTGCTGGCATGCGGTTTGCTAATGGCCCTGGGCAAGTCACATAGCAAAGTCCAGATCGGGGAGCTAAGAGACTGTAGGAGTACAAGTCTAACGCACTGGGGCCCTCACTGTAACAATCTACCGTACAAGCCGATTAAATTAACTCAGGTGGTGCGACTTGAGAGGTTAAGCAAAACTAAACTAACCACAAATGAAGGTCAAATCTGACTCAGGCTGGGGATTTATCTCAGTGGTTAGGGTGCTTGCCTTGTGAGCACAAAGCCCTGAGTTCAATAGCCAGCACTAAAAAAAAAAAAAAAAAAATCTGTCTCTAACACTAAGTAGCTGCATCTCAAATTCTTCAACCATATAAAACCACATTCTGCATCTCAAATTCTAAAATTATATAAAAGCTCTAATCTTCTTGACATAATGAGGATAAGGTTCTGTGTTAATATGTATTATGTACTTAAAAGTTAGAGTTTTGTGCATTATTAATCGTATAATTAACACAACAAAAATAATTATTAAATGTTCCTAAGACATAATTATTGCTCTTGCTCAGGGGGCTTTTTGTAGAATAAAATAAGTAGTATTCTTCAGTTTCAACAGCTACACAAATGATTGTTATTTCCTATTTTTTAAGCCAAAATCACTCCCCCAATCCTTAAACGGTAGTGCATAAGGCAAAGAGAAGGATATGTTGTAATAACAAAATGATCCACAAGTTTTGGTTTATGTCTTGTATTTTGAATAACTCCTCAGAAGATAACGACACATCATGTATTAAATATTGTTATACTCTTATTATTTTGTTATGAAATTGTATTTTATTTTTTCATAAAATAAAAAAGTATTATGCAAAACAAATTAGCTTGTTTCTTTCTCAGTGAATGGTGAGTAGATGGGTTCCTGCTCCAGGAATTAATCTGGAAAATCTGGTAGGGTGTTTAGTCCTGCCACTTTAAACACAAAGCTTCCATGGGTTTTCCAGATGTCAACATCTGAGCCAGTAGGAAGGAATGAGAACAAGCCAGTACACTGCAAAGGTCTTTTTGTCTTTTCATTCAGTAAAGACCATGCTGTATAACATTACTTCCGTTTATACTCTATTTGATTGGAACTTAGCTGCATGGGGCACTTGACCATGCCTAGATACAAAGCAAGCTGAGAAAAATAGTCTAGCAGAGGAGCTGCTTTTCCCAGGAACAGAAAGCAAACCTATTGAAGTGGGGCCAGTATTCTTCTCCACTACATACAAATGACCATTGAAGCACTGATTACAGATGGAGTTTAAATGTATTAATGCCTTATATTTCTGCAGTCTGAACTCTTATCAATCACGGTTTTTAAAAATTTTGTATTAATTATCAAAAAGCATAGACTTTCAGATTTGAAAGTAGGAAGCAGTCTAGTTTAACATTCCCCTTGGCAATATGCTGGATACTCCCTACTTTAAAACTCTTCGTGTATCTCCAGCTCTGACTCCTTTATTTTCTCATCTTACTTCTATTCGTGCCATAACACAAACGGTCAAATCCCTCTTCCATATTATACCCTGCATGTATCTGAAAGCTGTTTCCCTTTAATGTTCTTTTTAATGTTCAGGTTACATATCCTCTTAGATTTAAGAATTTCTGATATAAATTTGAGATGTTCTAGAAAGTCCTTCATATTCTGTTTGGCTACACATTTTTGTGGGAAATAAATCAGCAATTTTAAAGTGTTTGAGTAATAATGTTTCTTAAACGAATACTAAGTATTCATTTCTACAAGACAATTTCTTTCCTAAAAGTTTTTGGTAACTTGAGACACGATTCTCCAAGTGTGGCACAGTTATCAGGGGCATCAGCACCATGCGGAAAGTGCTTGGGCAAGTGAACACACATGCTTGGATCCAACCCAAACTTACAGACTTAGAATCTTGAAGGGCAGAGTCATGGAATCCTTGCTGTAACACGTGATTCTGCTAAAATGCAGAAACGTGGGAGAAAGGTAATAGAAACAAGCTACTTATGTTGATTTTTGTCTGCAGGTAGGTGGAAAATGTTTGTTAATTGCTGCTAACATCCTTGCACATTAACTAGAAAATAACAATTAGCTATTTATTCAGTAAAGTAAGCTACCTTTTCTCAAAAAGTATGTACACCTCGGGATTCTTTTTTCCTCCTAGTTAACGATGGTAATAATCACATGCCCTGGATTCAGTGAACAGTTACCAGAGTGTCTAGGAGGTGTCCTGACGATAATTTTCCCTGCTTTAATTGTTCTGTAAATATAATGGCTGTAATGAGTTTGCAGAAAGTTTGCAGAAAGGAAGCTGAAGGGAACACTGTGTTTTTATAATCCTCTTTCCCTATTTCCATCTGCTTGCCTTTATTTTTCAATTGGAAATGGTGAAGTTCTCAATATTTTCTGAAAGCCAGAAACAACATTTATATGACCTACATAATTTACATGGTAAATTCCACCCCCTGTGTGGCTAAATTTTAACTTCAGAAACAATATTATCTTCCTGAGCTTTCACACAAGCAGAGCCACCTTGCAACGTGGGTAAAGACAGCAGTCTTTCATTCAGCTTTGGAAGAATGACAGATGTTTTAATGATTAATTTTACATGTTGATCTAAATTATGACTCATTTTAAGCTTCAATAAGCTTGGAGTATCTGTTCTATCCCAGAAACTGATTTCTCCCCCATCGGTGAAACCAGAACACTTTCTCCTTTTTCTGTGCAGTTTGTAGATCTGATCCCTCTAGGACACCCATGACTTTCCCAAAAGCTTTGGAGGTATGTAAATTTCCAGAGATGGTATAAGTATGATCACAGATAATACAGAGCATTCTGACACAGGAAAATAGGCATGTGGGACAATGACTTGTCCTCAGAAACTATCGGATAAAAGCAAATTTATCTGAAAAAATATTTATTGGCATTAATTTTGAGTTTCTGATGTTTTTATATTTTACATAATTGCTAGGTTGGTGGGAATCATCATTAAACACTGTAAAGAAAAGAAATCCAAAAATCTTGGATTCCAATGAATGTTATATTAATATTAAATAAACCACGTGGTCATTCTTAAAATATAAAGGAGAGCCAAATATAGTGGATGCAAGCATAGTTCTTGGATTTAGCTTCCAAAGTCAACCCCAGTATACTAACTTCAGATAGTTTATTTAAACTAATTAGATACAATTTCAAATTCAATTTCTAGCTGTGTTATATTAGACAAATTAATTATTCTTTTGGAGCAGTGTCTTCATTTATAAAATGATTATGACAATGCCCACTTCATTGAGTGTTGGTAAATGCCACTGTAGTAATGAAGTATAACAGGCCAGGATCCTTGTGATGTGTACCTTTCACTTCTGTCTTCAAACCCAGCTGTCTGAAATGATTCTAGGAGAGGGGATCAATACTGAAGGGGTTCTCCACTTAGGGGCTCCCACCACCCTTCCATGATCAAGAAAAGTAAGATTATTTTCCCTTTCTTAGATACAGAAGTTACTTTCCCTCTCCCTCTCTTGCTGTCTGCCTCTCTCCCTCCCTCTTTCCTTCCTTCAACACAATGACAGCATAGTAGATAATATTTAGAGGGAAAACATTTCCTTTTCTAAGTAGAAATGAGAGGAGTAAAGAACAAAGACAATGGATAATAAGAGATCTGAGAATCATAGTAGGACAGAAGGAAACCTTATGGGAACTCGAAGTATCTTTCTTCAAGAGGAGCCCTGTGGAGTGATAATGTTCCATATCTGCATGCTTACCCAGATGTGGCAGGGCCATATATTAAGAAATGACACTCTGGCAGGGAGCCAGAACCAGCACAAATACTCCCTAGGGCACTAATGTGACCAAAGTAGATTGGTCACATTTCAGCTAAACTCAGAGACTCAGGAGCGGGTCATACACAAACAGAAAGTGTGGCTTTCGGTAGTTTTTGTCCTTCACGTGCTTCACTGTGGCCCAGACACTCTGGCTAACCTTGAGGACGATGCTGTAGAGTCAAAAGTTGTTCTGAGAGTCCCTTCCAGCCCCTTACAAAGAGAGCTAACCCACAAGCAATTTCTGCTTTCCTTCACACAAAGTCAAGAGAGTTCGTTCTAAGATGCATTTTGAACTAAAAACTTTTGCACTTCAGAATTAATATTAATTGCATTTTTTGCCTTGACAAAGACGTGAACATCAGTCTATACTACATTTTATCTGTAAAACATTCCAAAACCCAGAAGAACGCAAATATAGAATGTGCAAGTCTTGCACAGTGGGTACAAGAGGATAGAACTCATTTTACAATATCATAGGAAACAAAATATGTGATTTTAAGAATCTCATTCTTCTAATTTTGCCTCCCAATGGGGTGGTATAATTTACCTGCCCCTATGGAGTCTAGAGAAGAGGGACACTGTTTGTAAGAATTGAGTTATTTTTAAGGAAAACCTATAATTTTTATACTCATGCAAATGCTTTGTGATGATAAATTGTGGAGAAACAAAGAGAAGTGTTCTTCATTTTGGAAAGTGCCTGAAAGGTTTTCTGGACTTTCAAAATGAAAGCTGAAATAATTTGGAAAAGAGAGTTAAAATTTTTAAATGCTTTAATATCATCTAGTTCAGACACTTATATTCCAATCTAAGAGCAGAGATAAACTGAGTTAAGAATCACTCTATAAAAGAATACATAGGTTCCAAAATGAAGGCCATGGGCTGTTCCTGCAAACCTTTTGGTTTACATGTACTCTCTTCTTTCCCTAATTTCTGCCTTAAATCCACCAGATGACTAAGTGTCCAGCCCTGAAAGCCCTATAAAACTTCCTCCCTATCTACCCCTTTAGAGATACTCCACTAAACTAATACTCTCTTTGCCCACTGAGTTTCATACTCAACCCCTTTTCCCAGAGGTTGCCTTATGAGAGACTTAACAAATTCTAAGTGGGAAACAAAGCGACTTTCAAGTGCACACTGGTGGAGCAGGTGAGAGAGAGAGAGAGAGAGAGAGAGAGAGAGAGAGAGAGAGAAGGAGAGAGAGAGAGAGAGAAAATCTAGGGGAAAGACAAATGACCCAGAATTGAAAACAAGCAGAAACATTTTCAAATCAGCAAGCTAATATCACGTATTTCATATATCACTGGCTTGTAACATCAACCTCCTCTATATACTCCAACCTTGGGAAAAGTTCTGCTATGCACAGTACCTCATATTATCACTAATTTATTTTCCAAATAGACCAAATAGATGGTTACGTGGGGACCAATGCAAGATCTCTGTCCAACATTTAGTTTGATATGGTACGGAGAGAACTGCAACCACAAAAAGTTAAATTTTTGAGGGGGTGTATTAGTCACTTTTTCAGAGTCAATGGTTTGTAAGAGAGCAGATTTAACACAGGACATTTATAGTTACAATATTCAACCATAAGCCAAAAGCAGGAAGTGCCAACTGTTTATCTCGGCACTGGAAACCCAAAAGATCAAATCAAGGGCTGGAAGCCCACAGTGCTGTCCCATGTACGTCTGTGTCTGCAGATGATGGCTGAAGAAATCTTTACTGGAACTAGGATACGATACTCACAGCAGAGATGATGACCAGAGCTCCCCCAAAGCCACAGCAGCCATCCTCGATGACAGCCGAGTTCCTTTCAGGACAACCAGCCACAGCAGAGCTTCTCCAGGGCAACAGCCCCCAGCTATCTTCTGTTCCCACTCTGCTTTATGTTGCATCAACAACAATCTTTAGGTGACTCCTCTACACCCAGAATCACACCAAATCAGTCCAGTTGGGCTTTCTGGCTCAAGTTGACCACAGTAAGTCCACCACAAGGGGAAATTGATAATTCATCAATAAACGGGAATTAAACAAAGGTTACTAAGTCATTGAAATCCAGAGATAACACGCAAGGATATTTAAGAGAATACTGTATTTTTTTTCATATTACCAGAATGATAGTCTCCAGGCAGTTTATTTTCAATATTAAAAGAAAGGATAATTCCAGAAGGGAGGAGGCTTTAGGGACACTAAAGCTGCTGACTTCTTGCTATGTCCACACAAAGATTAAAGCAAAAAATGAAAAATAAATGTTTGCTATTATTACAAGTAGTAATAGTTGCCTGTACTCAACACCAGGGTATTTGAGTAGATTAGTACAGAAGAGCATAATAAAGAACAAAAGGGAGGTAAGAAGGAAGGAAGGAAGGAAGGAAGAAAGAAAGGAAAAAAGGGAGGGATGGAAGGATGGAAAGGGGAGGAAAATGCATGCTAATTATTAATTTTCTCTACTATAACAAATTACCATAAACTTTGTGGCTTAAAACAATACAAATTTACTGTCTTCTCTTCTGGAGGTCAGAAGTCTAAAATCGGTTGTACTGAGCTAAAATCACAGTGTCTGCAGGACCATGTTGCTGCTGGAAACTCTTCGTGCACTCCTCTGGCCAGCTTCTAGAGGTCACCTTCATTCCCTGGCTCGTGGTTCATCATTTCAGTGCGGATTCTGATGTCACTGCTCCTTCCCCGAGTCTGATGCTCCTGCCTTCCAGTTACAAAGATTCGTATGACTACATGGGACACCCTTAGACGATCTAGGATAAATTTCCCATGTTAAGATTCTTAGTCATATCTGCAAAGTCTCTTCTGCCATGTGAGGTAACATATTCACAGGCTTCAGGAATTAGGATTTAGACATCTTTGGGAGGCTATTATCCTACTGCTGCAAGAGGTGTCTAAACAATTGCATAAAATGAAAAACTATGAAGGTCTATGAGATAGGCAGTGGTGTGTACATGTGCACATGTGTAGGTCTGTGTGCACACTGGGGAAGTTAGAGTGATGGGATTTTTGTATATGAACAAGATAGAAAAGAAGCTTAAAGTTGAAAGAATTGCTTTGAGTCTTAATCCTACCACATTCTAGCTTTCTGGTGTTGGGAAAACTGTTTACTCTCACTAACAAACCTGAATGAACTTTTCTTGAGTGTATACTGTGTGAAGCTGCTGTTGTGGTAGCTATTTCACTGGACCTTCTCATTTCCAGTCCTGTAGATGTTGGTTCATTCTAAGATGATAAAGCCGAGACTCTAGACTGGCATCATGGCCCAAAGTCATTGAAAATTAACCTGGCTAATAAACTGACTCCTGGTCTCTGTGATGGTCGACTGATTGTGCCAATTTGAGTAAGAGAAGTGCACTCAACCGGCCCAGCAGTTTCACACCCTGGGTGTGGAAAACCCGCCCTAGGACGGCAGGTTGCCTGGATGGTGTAAAGGGGAGATGAAGAGGACGAATCTGCTTCCGTCTCTTCAGAGGAGCTCCAGGCTTCATCTTGGCTGTGGTCTCCTACCTTCACCTTCACCTTGGATGTAATTTGACTTCCAGCGCAGACTCTCCAGCTTCCACTGCAGACCCGTCGGCTCCACACATGGATATACACAGGACGCTGCAGTGAACTCAACCTTCGCCTGCAGCCTTCGGATCTCCAGTGTGCAGCGGGATCTTCTGCAATCTTCCACAGCCGACTGTGGGCGGCCCTCGTCAGCCGATCTGTAAATTCTTATATATTTGTATATCTAGCATTATATCTGTTTTTCTAGTAAATACTGACTCTTTATCATAAAATAATAATATAAATAATGCCTACCATACAGGCTTCCTGTGAGAAATAGTGTGTTTCAAAGGCATTTTACTATTATAAAATTGAACAATGTTGTAAAAATAAATGGAAAATTTTAACTTCTCCGAGGAGCAAATGAAGCAACACATACACATTTTCCTAGTTGGTGTCTGATACACAGTGGGTACTTAAAAATATTATTTTTCTCCCTCTGATATTTAGCAAAAGAAAATGATTGTTTTCAGTTTAGTGGAAATGTTGGTAGTTAGAGTGCCATAGCCATTTCATTCTCTCTTCTCTTATCTCAACTCCTTTATTTCCAGCGAATCTGCCCCATTATCCCTATTGGATTTGGTGAGTGTAGACCAGGGGCAGGACAAGTGCATGTCCATAAAAGATGGTTGGGGGAAAGAGGCAGAAGAAACCGATAGATTACCCTCTTTAGTACATTGTTCTTCCTCTGCCTTTGAAGCAAGCACACTCCCATGATAACTTGAAAATCTTGGGATCAGTCATTTACACTTAACACAGATTCCCAGTTCAGACATTTATTCCTAAACAATTAATAGGTATAGAGGACACATTGATGGCCTAAAGTCTGCTTCATAGCTTTGCAACAGCATTACTAGCTCTTCGGTAGATTCATGAGCTTTCATGAGGAGCCAAGGAACTAAGCCTATTTTGCCACTATTCCATCACCCAAATCTCACATATCACTAATTTTGTTTAGTAATACTTTGTCGCATTAGCTACATAATATTCGAATAGAGAAATTTACTGATGGTCAGATTGGTTTAAATCATCAAATTTTTGGTATACTAATTATGACCCGAATTGTCTCTCCCTTACTTCAACTTACATTATTTTCTACTTAAAATGACTTCAAAAACTTGCTTGAAATTATTTCTCAAGTGATTATCATCTCCTTGAATTTCTTTCCTTATATCAAGTCTTTATAGAAGCAGAACTATTAATTGCCAAAAACGTGATTTTCACATATTTATCCATACCTCATTTAATTTTAGGTTCATTTAAAAGCCTCTTGGGAAACAATACATGAACTGTCTTGGAAAATTTTTTCTAGCTATGCCTACGGAAATTGAAGGGAAACTGTGGTAGATCTACTTTGAGAGGAAAATGGTCTTCTTCTCAAAGTAAATTTGTCTTCTTTTTTGATTAAAACCTCAGTCAAATCCAGAGCTCCAACGTGTGAATTTTGTGTCTCTGAGCAACCTGATCTACCTGTGCTCCGAGTCACTTCCCATCTTCCCTTCTCAGTAACTACAGATAATTTCTTTCCAGTATCTTATGCGTCTTGCTGTTTATCTAATCTTTCTAATCAGGAGGTAAGTTACTCCACAAACTGCTATGTTAAAAATCACACACACACACACACACACACACACACACACACACACACACATCCCCCAAACAAAAATGCCAAAAAATAAATAAACAAAATTCTCTTCCCCCAATTATTATCTCTTATCTGCTTCTTCTCTTCAGGTCAAATTTCCTGAAATATCTACTCATGCTTCCCAGTTATTTATCACCAACACTTCTTGATCCCTTATTAGCTTCTGCTTCTATCAAGCCACCGACATCTTCTTACAAAAGGAACCAATGACTTCCTGTGGTTTGGGTCTGAACATTGTGAGACCCCTTGACTATGTATTGCACAGGTCATCATTTCTCTGGAAAGTCACACAGTTTGAGTTTGCCTCTATCTATCTGAGAGTACTCTCTAAATCATCTGTGCTAGCTAACACAGATCCATCTCATCTTCATTACCGTTTTGGGTTTTTTTTTTCTTTTGAGAAAACCATGGCCACTCCAATCATTTATGAGGGCTGTTTTAAGAAATGCAGAGATGTTATACAGAAAAGCCTGAATCATAGAAAAGCACAGAATTTCAGAATATAATAGACCTTCAAGTGTTATTTTAGAATATTAAAAAGTAGAAGCAAGGGAGATAGGGATTTATCTCAGTGGTAGAGCACTTGCCTAGCAAGGCAAGGCCCTAAATTTGATTCTCAGCACTCCCTCAAAACAAGTAAAAGCAAAGTTGCAAGTTCCATTAAATCTACTCTTAATCGTAGCCAGTAAGATGAATTGTATGCTTCAGGAGGTAATGTACGTATGAGTAGTTTTCTAAGAATAGATATTAAGTATCTTTAACCCCTCCTCCATGCATACACCTAACTGACATGATGGATATCTTAGTGAACTTGATTTTGGTAATTTTTTTTACATTGCATATGTATGTCAAAACATCACATTGTGTAACTTTAATATACATAATTTTTATTTATCAATTCTATACCAATAAAGCTGAAAATAAAAGAAAAAAAAACCTATCATAGTTTGCCTCAGCTGGCATTTTGCTAAAAAACTCGTGGCCAAAAAAAGAATTTACTGTGTTTCATTAAAAAAAGAAATTTAAACCAATGAATTTTGATCAATGTATCCACATCAGGACTGATTAATGGTATGCTTTTCTAATTATAACATTAATAAATTGAGGATCAAGACAATAGTTTACCAAATAATAAGGCCTTGAAGCTAAACATAGTGGTACATAGGTGCAATCCCAGCACTTGGTAGGCTGAGGCAGAAGGATCACAAGTTTGAGTCCATACTGGACAATTTAGTGACTTAGAGTGACCGTGTGTCAAAAAAAAAGTGTCGGGGTGGGGAGCAATGGTGCCTGGGGACCCAGCTCAGTGAGGACAACTTGAGTTAAATCCCTAGTATTGCAAAAAAATTCCTCAATGAATTTAAAATTCATATAAATAAAATTATCTGTGAAAAACAGTTAAGACTCAATTTTAAGTAGTGGGAAAGAATAGAGGGGGAAATTTTATACCTGCTCTGATGTTCCTATTTCAGAGTCCATCAAAATAATAATAAAGACTTTCATTAAGAACAGTTAACCAAATAACAATTACATAAAAAATTATTTTGAAGAAAACATTTTCCAACTACCAGCAGTCCCCAACTAAAACAATAGTTAAATTCACAAGCTTTTACTTTGCAATATTTCCATAGTGATACTCATTCAGTATAAACCACATTTAAAATATGAATTTTGATCTTTTACTGGACTAGCTATATATAGTAAGATACTCTCTCAGTGCACAACTGTGAGCTAATTAAGTGTTCTAAGCACACTTAAAGTGAGGTAGGCTAAGATAATGATACTCTGTAGATGAGGTATATTAAATATATGACATGATCATTTCAACTTACTCTAAATTTATAGAGAAGTAATGTCACTATAAGTGTTGGAGCATTTGTAGCTTTTATATTAACAGGCTTGCACAATTTTGATACCAAAATCTAATGAAGAAATAACCAGACATAGACCCATACATAAGTATTAAAGAGGACTACTCATATCAATATCCCCCATAAATATAGTTTAAAAAGACAATGAAATACTATTGTTATGGTTTCAATCTAAAATATTTACCCCAAAGTCTCATGTGTTCAGAGGTGGGGCCTTAGAAAGGTAATTGGACCATGAAGATGCTAAGCTCATCGACGAATTAAATCATTGATGAGTTCATAGCTGAATGTGCTGCTGCAAGGTGGGCATTGTCCAAAAAGATGCATCAGTAGGGCATGACCTGGAATGATGTATCCTTATCCCTGATTTCTCCTTTCTGTGTAGACTTCCCTAGCTAGTATGGATTGAGCTATTTTCTTCTGCCATTCCCTTCTACCATGCCATTTCTGCCTTGGAGCCAGGAACTAAACCATGGACTGAACACTCCAAAATCATGAATCAAAATTTACCTTTCCTCTTTTTAAATTGTGGGTGTTGAGTATTTTGTCCCATCAATAGAAGGGTGATTATTCCAATTATAAAAATGAGTTCAACGAACTACAAAAATAAGAAAACAGAAAACTTGATAAAAATTTGCTGAACTATATACTTGTAATCCCAGTACTCAGGAAGTTTTGTCAGGAGGATCGTAATTTGAGTCCCACCTGTGCAATTTAGTGAGACACTGTCTCAAAATAAAAAAACAAAAAAAGGGCCGAGGCTATAGCTTAATGTAAAGGCCCTGGGTTCTGTCTCCAATTCCACAATAAATAACTAACTAAATTAATCAATTAACTTAAAACATTAGCAAATTATCTGCACAAGCATATGATATAAAATACATGTACACCAAATGAGCATATAAGAAGATTCTAATAATTATTACTAATGAAGGAAATGCAAATTAAAACCACAAAATAATATTAATACACATTCAGTAAGAATTTTTAAAGTGTAAATGAGCAATTGAAAAAGAGTAAATGTCTACGATTGGCAAGGATTTTGAGCCACTGGAACTCACATATGACTGGTAAAAAGTACAAAACATGAAACTGGTTTAGAAAATGATAGAGTTTCTTAAAAAGTTTAATATGGCTTAGCATAAAACCAAGGCATTCGACTCCTACCTATCTCCCCCACAGAAATGAGAATATATGCCACATAATAGCTTGAACACCAGTGTTCTAAAGAGCTTCTTTCTACTAACCAAAACCTGGAAATAACCCCTAATGTCCATCAGGGTATGAGTGGATAAACAGACTGTGATCATTCAATGGAATGTTTTTCAGCAAAGGGTGCAAAGAGTAGTAACACATGGGCTGTTTGAAAAAATATATACGAATCTTTCAATTCACTGAATTCTACACTTTAATGAATACAGTTTTTATATCATTTGTGTCTTAAGAAAGAAGATGTAAAATTTAATGTAAAAAGCAATTCCCTAAGTAGGTTGAGTTTTAAGATTTTCCCAGAAATACTGTCAAATCAATGGCTTGCTGTAACTTTAGGATTCTGGGATTCCTAAGTTACTACATAAACCGTACTGCATACACTGGGGATAAATTTGGGTCAAGTGATTTTCAAATTTTAGGAAAACAACTTTCATAATTAAAATTTTTACTCAGTAAATCATGCCACGGTGTTGCCTTTGAATCCTTTTACTTTGTGAGTTTTAAATTCCGCCTAACTTAAAGAAGAAACTTGGTTTCTTCTTTAAGCAGAAAGGAAACTGTCTAAAGCAGACAGTTTGGCATGTCTACCTTTCTCTACCATTATGATAGCAGAAAATTGTAACCTTCTATTAGGAAAACTACTAATTCAAAATCTCTCAAAAGCATGGTATAAAAATAATCCATCTGTAGTGATCCAACAAAAATCCTTTGAAAATTTAAAATGTTATTCAACAGAGATTACAGCTAGACCTACAAAATTTCCTATGCTTGTGAGAGAAAATCCAGGGCAGTAAGAATGTCTACTACTTATATAGCACTTTGACCTATTATCTCTTCTGAGCATAGTAATGTACTTTATATTAATATTATAATTAATGTTATTAATTATAAAACAAGTTATTAAATGTTATAATAAAAAAGAGTGAATATTGATTGTTGGTGAGGGTTTGGAGCCACTCTTTATACATGGATGGTGGAAATGCAGAATTGTACAGTTTGGAAAACTGCTCTATAGTTTCTTCTAATGTTAACCTAAGTCACTATAAGACCAGGGCATTCTACACCTAGGCGTCTATCGTCCCAGGTGTCTACTGAAGAGAAATGAGAACACACACCACATGATGTGTTGAACACATATGTTCTTAAAAGCCTTCTTAACATGAACCATAAATTAGAAACAACTCAAATGTCCATAAGTAGGTATTCTACAGAAGTATGAACTGTAACTTAAGGAGGCACTTAGAACTTTATGTGGGAAAAATAGAATTTAAAATCCATGCCTAACTTGGTTCCTCCCACATCAAGATGGCCTTTATTCCTTATGCAAGTAGTCTATGTTTACATTATGCAACAGCAATTTTTTTATGACCTTCCCCAACTTTGACAAATTATTGAGTCAATTGCAGCATCATATAGTTTTAGGTTGCCAAATAAAGTACATAAAAAAGAGTAAAAGCTGAGCGAGAGAGAGACAGAGAGACAGAGAGAGAGAGAGAGAGAGAGCATCTCTCAATAAGTAGGAATAACGTAGTTGGGGATAAATGTTTTAATTAGGATCCAAATACTAAAAATTGAAAAATAAGAGTTAAATTTGTAATTCTTACTTTAAAACTAACATATATACATAGTCTCTCTGAACTGAAAAAATTCTTAAAGAAGTGAAATACAAATTAGTAAACTTTGACCATTCGTATCACATGTTTATGCTAAATATCCAATTTTCTAGAGTAAAAAAGATTATAATAACCCCACCAGGTATATATTCATTTTTTCTAAGAAGTAAAAATAGACACAAAATCATCATATCTCACCTAAATTATGACAATAGTTTCTTAAACAAATTTTGCATTTTTTCTCACCTTCATGCCATTTTTTTCAAAACTCACATATGAACATTTTTCTGCTGAAAATCTTTAAAAGATTCCTTGTTACCCTAAATGGTGTTTCTCAAAATGCACTGGGACCATCTATATTAGACAAAGATGCTTATTAAAAGTAATTTTCTATGCTTTTAAAAGTACTTTTCTATGTCCATCCCAGAACCAGGAAATCAAAATATTGTGATCTTTTGTTCATTAACCTTTATTTTAGAAAGCAGTCCAGATGTTTCTGAAAATCACTAGTCTGATCAATAAAATTCAGACTCCTTAGAATAGAAGTTCAGGCCCTTAAAAACTTGGCCCTTTTTTCTCTTTTCTGCCTCATCTTTTTGTCTACTATTTTCCTCATTCATTGCTTTTTTCTCTGTGTTTGATTGTTGATTCCCTCCCCTATATTCATTATGTACTTTATAAGAGAAAAATAATATATTCTCTTCCTCTTCATCATAGCAGAGGTACACAAATTTTAGGGTTCATAAGAATCACACAGGGGCTTATTTCGAAAGGCAGATTATTAAATCCCATTATTATAAAATCATATGCTTCAGTAGATCTGGAGTGGGAGGGGCAATAATTTAGATTTTAAATATTCCTCAGTCATTTTGAATAAATGGTCTCTGAAATACACTTTTGAGCTGCTATATTAATGGCTTACAATGTAGTAGACAAGCCACGTAAACTACTAATTATAATACATACAGTAAATGTTCTAAATATTCCTCATGGCTCAGAAAATAGGAATATGTAGTGGACTTTACCTAGAATATAAATTCAGAGGAGAAAAGACTAGAGGTGAGAAAAATTTAGCAAGTGATTGCCATAGAGTTGTTAAATGAGGATGATGCAGATTAGACTGCAATAACTATAAAAACGAAGAAGCTAGACTCTTTTGTTACTTGCCTGTAATCCTGGCATTTGGGGCAGCTGATGCAAGAGGATCACAAGTTGGGCTTAGCATCGGCAACTTAGTAAGCCATTATGACAAAATAAAAAAGATTTAGAAAGAGAGGAGAGGTGCTGGGGACATAGCTTAGGTGCGCTAGGTGTGATTCCAGTTAAAAAAATTATATAAATTCAAGAAATAAAAAGTAAGACAAAACAGTGAAAGAACTTGTGATTTATTGACTCTTGCATCTATATTTCGATATTGACCTTATCTTAGACATTACAAATACCAAAACAGAAGATTTTTATGAGTTTGGCCTACTGCTCATTTTATGCATGGTAACTAAGGAAATTAGACTCTGAATATTCGTAATAATCAGCTAGCGATAAACATGGGTGCTACCTATAATCTTAGCCCCACTTTCATGCTGATAGTATTTGAAATAAGCAACACAAAAGAAGCCCTCCAAATTGAACATGTATGATGAAAGGAGAAGTGGAAGAAGGACTGAACTTGGTTGACACAGTCGAGCCTTTCCCACAACAGCACTGTCCAGGAAATTTTGGTGCCTGCTTCATGGTGCCCCCTACTTCCCCGTGTCAGTTAGCTATTCATTTACTCTTCACATGAGGAAATTTATGTTTTTCCTTCAAAATTTATTCCATTAACCAATATTTAACATTATACCCATTCTGATATTTACCACTGGCAAGAAGAATTATTTCCTTTTCTGCACTCCGACAGGATTTTGTCCATATTTTTCATAGCTATAATTATAGATTCATAATTAGTATTATATTTATTTGTCTCTGCTGTGGCAATTTTGAAGGCAATAACTACCATAAATCTGTCATTGCCTAATACCTAGAGCTGCCAATGGTTATTAGTTAACAAATATTGAACAAAAATTGTTGCTTCAGTCTTCTAAATGTTGTGATTCAGCATTATCATCCGTTAAGAAGGAATTTTAATAATTACATGCAAAATGTTAAATTAATATTAATGAAATTTAGTAGAATGCTATCAATAATAAAAAAGAGAAGACTAAAGTTGAAGTACTAAAAAGAAGGGAATGTCACATTAATGACTAAACATTAAAGGAAATACTAATTTTTTTAACATTCTTTTATTCATCCACAAGTATTTCTTAGACAAGGGTTGATGAGCTCTAACACTGTACAAGTGCACAAAATATTAAAGGATAAACACTTAGTCAAACAATAACTCAAACTCCTCACACCAAACAGAATAGGTGATGTCGAATCTTTAATATCTTTTCAAGATCTTTTTGAGAGAATTTTATTAAGAACCAAATATATTTTTGACCATTGTGTGTATTTTAAAATATCTTGAGAGGAGAAGAAGGGTTGAAGGAAAGGGAGAGGAATGAGGAAAAAAGAAGAATTGAGATGTATTATGTACACGTACAAATTTCTTGTGATGAATGTGATCATTATGTATATAAAAAGTGTACCAATAAAATTAATTTAAAAAATAAAATATTTTGAGCATACAGAAATAGTACATAAAAAAGTTAAATATATAGCATCAAGTCTACAGAATAAATTTCTTAAGTACTATGAGATATTTTTAGAAACAATGATTAATAGAATTACAATGGAAACTAAACCAATGGTACATATTTATTAAAAAGCTTAGGAATTGAGTGGATAAGTATGATCAAAGGAAAGGAAAAAGTCAAAATAATCAAGGTTAAGTTCTCATATAAAGAAATTATACAACAGAATTTAGAAAAGGTACAAATTTGGAGGGAAAAGGACTAATTTTGCTTAAGAAAAATCTGAATTGTCAGTTAAAATGGAAAATATATAAAAATGGGAAATCCTAGGGAAATATATATCTAGGGAAATATATATGAGCAACTAAACAATCGTGGAGTGTTTAAGACTCACGTATAATTTTTAAACTAAATCATCACATAGGTAGTTGTGGAAAACAAGAGAATGCGTATATTTTGTGGGAAACACTGAAAATCTAGAGCCTTGAGGAACATCACAATCAATGAGAAAAAGAGAAAGACCTATGAAGATAACAGAGAAATAAGCCAGAGATTATGAAGAGAACCAAAAGAGGCAGAACTTTTAGAGCTAAGGAAGAATAAATGAAAATCTGTAGAAGTACTTGCCACAGTAACAATAATAAATAATACAAATGCAATGAAGTATCACTATTATTATAGAATGTTCCAAATCCTTCAGGATAATGATATTATCCTTTTCCTTGCCAACACACCCTTCTTCTAGAAAATGAGGCAACTACTTTACTTCTTAGTGAAAATTATCCTGTAGCTTATTAATATGTTCAAACTAAATTTCAAGCTTGCAATTATGACACAAAATCTGAAACAGACAAAATTTTTGTGATTAATCCAATTTTTAAGTTTTTATATGAATTAGAAAAATCCTTAGAAAATTGTTAGTATTTAGACTGTGATCTTATTTGAAAAGACTCCATTCTCAGGGTTTGTTATGTATTTGACCTCTAAGATCTCATTACAAACAGTAACAGCACTATGCACCAGAAATTTGCCAATATTGATCACCAGCTATTATTAAAGATTGAACCTGCATAGCAAAGCTTTGCCAGTTGGGACAAAGAAGCAGACCAAAAAGTTAGAAGGCAGTGAAGGCTGAGTCAGAGTTATACACTGTGGGAGCCAAGAAAGCATTCTTTAACATAACACACACACACACACACACACACACACACACACACCCCAGATAAAATGGTCTGACAGGTTTCTGAATTAAAGCATTTAAGAGCTTCTCGGTCCAGTCATTAATGATCACTAAGCTAGTCAGTCAGGGACTTTGGTCACCAAGCATGAGGGGAAAAAAAAAAAAAAACCTTACAGACTAGTTGAGGGAAGTCACTAAAAAACTTCAACAAAAGAGGGAAAGAGTCTGATTTCCAGATTTGGCACATATTGTATTTTAAATTCTTACCTTCCATAAAATATTTTACAAAAAACTTACAAATATGGTAAATTTACCAAAGTACTCATTCACACAAAAGGGTCAACCAACAGATACTCTCAATGAAGGAGTCTTAAGGTTGAACTCACTAGACGAAGGTTTTAAACATATTATAAATCTGTTTAAGAGCTAATGTTATCATATATAGCTAAAGCAAAATATGTAAGTGACATCTTACCAAATACAGAATGTGAAGTGAGAATATATAAAAAAGAGCAGCTGGGAGTGGTGGCAGACCCCTGTAATCCCAGCACTCTGGAGGCTGAGGCAGGAGGATCGCCAGGAATTTGAAGCCAGCCTGAGCTACATAGTGAGTTCAAGGCCAGTATAGACTACATAATGGGACCTTGACTCAAAATGGCAAAATAAATAAGAGAAAACTGCATAGCTGAAAAGTAAAATAACTTAAATTTAAGTCAGCAGAGCATTCAGATACAGAGTTTAACTAGTAGAGCAACAACAACAAAAAAAAAGAATTAGCAAGTTTGACATCTATAGGAATTATTCAATCTTAGGAGCAAAACCTGCCTTAAAAGAATTAGCCTCAGAGACCTATAGAATAGCATCGAGAGTACCAATAAATACATGATTGGAGTTCCAGAAGGAGGAGCAACAGAGGAAATGGGGGAAAAGAATATTTAAAGAAATACTGGTATACATGTCTAGAATTATATTAAAAATACCACACACATCCAAGAAATTAAATAAAAAGCTCATAGAGATGCACACCAAATATATCATAGTCAGATTGTTGTAAACCAGAAATAGAAAATCTTGAAAGCAGTAAGAAAGAAGCAACTTGTAACTGCATAAGTGATTATCAAGATAATCAGTTGACTTTGCTTCCAAAACTATTGGCCAGGAAGCAATGGAGTTGTGTATTTAAAGCACGAAAGAAAAAACAATTGTCAACCAAAAATTCTATATAAACAGGAAAGAGTAAAATACTTCCAGATAAATGAAAACTATGACAATTTATATTTAGCAAAATTACTCTACAAGAAGTACTAAAACATGCCCTTCAGTCTAGAATAATAAGATTATTGACATTAATTAAATCCACATAAAAAATAGAGCATTGGTAAATGTGAATATATATGTAAATGCAAAAGACAGGAAAATGTATCTATTTTTATATATTTTTTATCTATTTAAACAATAACTTCATAAAACAATAATTATCAAGCTATTTGTATAACAGAATGGAGAATGGATGGAGCAGAACTTTTATATAACATTAAAATTAAGTTGCAATGAATCTGGACCTGATTATTTACTTTATTTTTTCTTCAATTTTATTTTATTTTTTACCAAGAACATGTATTGCTACATTGTATACATAATGTTCACATTCATCATGGTTATTTTGTACCTGTACCTGAGGTATCTTGGTTTTCCCCCCTCTTCCCCACCCCTCCCTTCTGCTCTCCCCTTCCCAATTTACAGCAGGTTTATTTACACTTTTCCATTTTTTCCCTTTCCCTTTTCTTTGCTTTTTTCCTTCCTTCTTTCCCCCCTTCTCCCTTTTTAGTTCTCCTCTCTTTTGAATATTATCTTTCTTTTACATAATATCTATTACATCTTTTTGTCCTTATTTACACTTATGGTTTCTCATATCAGAGAAACAATTCGATGTGCACTCATGAGTGTCTGATTTATTTCAGTTAAGAGTATGTTCTCAAGGTGCATGCATTTACCTATAAACATCTCCAGTTTATCCTTTTTTATGGCAGAGTAGTACTCCATTGTGTATAAAAAACACATCTTCTTTAGCCCTTCCTTTGTGCTGGGTATTTGAGTTGTTTCCAAGACTTAGCTATTACAAACTGTGTTGTTATGAACATGGTTGTGTATATACCTCCGTGGTATGAGGTTTTGAATTCCTCTAGGAAGATACCAAGCAGGGGAATAGCTGGGTCAAATGGGACCTCTAGTTGCAGTTTTTTGGGGAGTCTCCATACTGATTTCGACAGTGGTTAGACCAGTCTACATTTCCACCAACAGCAGAGGAGGGTACCTTTTCCCTGAAATCCCTCCAGCACTTATTGTTGGTTGATTTCTTGATAATAACTGTTCTTTCTCGAGTGAGATGGAATCTTAGTGTTGTTTTGATTTGCATCTCTCGAATGACCAGTGATGTTGAACACTTTTTCATATATTTATTTGCTATTTTTATTTCTTCATCTGAGAAATGTTTATTCATTTCAGATGTCCATTTTTACATTGGGTCTTAAATTTGGGGGGGTTGATTTTTTTCTTTTTGAATTCTTTATATATTCTAGATGTTAGACCTTTGTCTGAGGGATAGCTGGCAAAGATTTTTCCCAGTCTGTGGGCTTTCGTCCCACTGTATTGGTGATTTCTTTTACTGTGCAAAAGCTTTTTAGTAGGATATGATCCCAAGCACTGATTTGCTGTATTATTTCCTGTGCAGTCCGTGTTCTATTTTAATTTAAATTTTTAATTGCAATCCCAAAGCAATTACTAGAGAAGTAACTTACGTGAAGAAATAATTATATTAGAGAAAGAGAAAGATCTCAAGTCAGTAACCTAATCTCCCATTTAATAAAAGCGAAAAGGAGTCACAAACAATCACAGAGAGGAAGAGATAGAGCAATATAGCTTTGAGTGGAAATAAATGAAATGAAGAATAGATCAAAAAGAAACAAAGAACACAAGTAACAAAATCAGTGATATAAAAGCTACATCATTAGTAATTACACTAAATGTATTTAACAGTCTCGTCAAAAAGCAGAACCTGACAGAAGGCATTATTTTAAAACTTCGTAATTCTACTATATGCCATCTAGAAGAAACATATTTTAGATTTAAATATAAAAACAGGCTGAAAGTAAAATATTGGAGAAAGATATAACATGCAAACAATAGCCAAAATGAAGCTGAAACAGCTATATAATATTAGAAAAGACAGATTTTAAAAGTGTTTACTAGAGTAAGACAAAGAAGGCAAATTGTAATAAGGAAACCATTAATCTATCTGAAAGATGTAATACTTAATATATACATCCACTTAACGACAGAGTCTCAAAATGCATAATGCACGCAGTAATAGAATTGAAAAGAAAAATATCCAATTCAGTAGAAACAACTGGATACATTAAAATCAATCTTTTAATAACAGAAAAACTAAAAAAAAAAAAAGCAGAAAAACTAAACAGAAGATCAGCAACAAAAATGTGAACACTATAAAACAAATAAAATAAATCTATAAACATTTATAGAACATTAAACCCAACAAAAACAGATTAAACATTCTTTTCAAATACATGTGGAATATTCTCCAGGATAAAATATATGGTAATCCATAAAACAAGATAAAGCATTTTAAGAGAACTGAAATGTTAATAATGTTCTCTGACCATTATGGAATGAAACTAGAAATAAATAAGAGGATGGAATTTGGGGGATTCAGAAATGGAAACTAAACCACGGAACTTAAATAAAAAGTGGTTAAAAAAGCAATAATAACAGAAATTAGAAAAATACTTGAACGAAAATAAGAATACTATTTACCAACATGTACGACATTTAAATCAAGTGAGTGATAAGTGTAAAGGCCTACCCTAAAGACAAGGCTCTTAAATCAATAATTTAACTTCCACTTAATAAAACAAAAACGCATCATAATGTAAACACGAAGGAAAAAGCAATATAGTTTTGAGGGAAAATAACGCAATAAAAAATAGGAAATGATACAAAAATTCGTAAACCAAAATTTGATATTTTGGAAAGAACAACACACTGAAAACTCAAGAAAAAAAGAGAAAAGACTCAGCTTACTGAAACCCAGACTGAAAGAGCGGCCCTCACTACTGAACATAGAGGAATAAAAAGTATTATAAGGAGAAGCGATAAACAACTGTAGGGCAAACATTAGCTAATCTAGATGAAATGGTCGAATTCCTAGAAAGACACAAAAATACCTTGAGTAACTTAAGAAGAAATACAAAATTTGAGTAGATTTATAACAACAAAAGGATTGAATTAGTAATGAATAAATTTTTTACAGAAAAAATTAGACTTTTAGGCCTGGATGGCTTTGGTGTTCTATCAACTACTTGATGAAAAGTCAGTGGCAACTCTTCACAAACTAATCAACAAAATAGAAGAGGGGGGAAAATGTCTCAGTTGATTCTTTGAGGCCAGTATGCTGACACCAAAACTTTAAAAACTCATAAGACAGAAAACTAAGGAATAGTAACCTTAATGAAAACATAAAATCCCTCAATAAAATGTTGGAAAAATAAATTTAGCAACACAAAAAAGGATTATACAACTTTACTCAAGTGAGGTTTATCCTACAATGCAAAGCTGGTTTAATACATTAAAACTACATATGACACCCTCTATTAGTAGACTAAATTAGAAAAATTAAAAGAATATCTGCATAGTTGCAAAAAAATACTAAAAAGGCCAATTCCCTTTCATGACAAACACATGATAGAAACAAGGAATACCCTGTGCTCTACGTTAACCCAAGTTTGAGGAAGGACCTCGGTTACATATCCATGGCCAGCTCTTATTTAATGGTAAAAGAATGGATGCTTTTCCCCTAACATCGGCAGTAAGGCAAGGGTGTCCACATTTTGTACATTCTACTAAAGATTCTAGCCAGAGAAATTATGTAAATACAGGAAATAATAAGAATCTAGATTGGAAAGAAAGTAGTAAAAATGTCACTACTTATTGATGTCACGATCTTGTAAGCCATAAATCCCAAGAAATTCTCATGAATACACAATTAGAAGTAGTGAATGATTTCATTGAGGTTGCAGGATAAAATTTCCGTATGTGTTAATCAATTGTATTCATATGTACTAACTGAAAATGAATTTAAGAATAAACTTGATTTACAATATCATAAAAAAGAATAAAACCTAAGGGATAGTATTCAAAAGAGAGGAGAACTAGATAGGGAAAAGGGGGATAAAGAAGGTTAAAAGAAAAGTAAGATGAAAGGGGAAAAAAATGGAAAAGTGTAAATAAACTTGTTGCAAATAGAGAGGGGTGGGGCTGGGGATTTAGCTCAGTGGTTAAAGTGCTTGCCTTGAAAGCACAAGGACCAGAGTTCGATCCCCAGCACAAAAAAAAAAAAAAAAAAAAAAAAAAAAAAAAAATAGAGAGGGGTGGGTGAATGGAAGGGCGGGGAGGGAAAGAGGGAGGAAAGCCAAGATACATCATGTACAGGTACAAAATAACCATGTTGATTATGATCATTACGTATATAATGTACCAATACATGTTCTTGGTAAAAATAAAAAAATTAAAAAAAAAAACCTAAGGGAGTTCATTGCCACTAGATCTTCCTTATAAGAAGTGCTAGATGGAGTTCTTAAACTTGAAACAAAAGAAAGCTAATAATAACATGAAAATACATTAAGTTATAAAAGTATAAACCTCATTGATAGAGGTAAAAATGTAGTAGAATTTAAAATACTCTAATACTATATGTTAATTTCTTTAGCCCTGGCAAAAAAAAAAAAAGGTAAAAGACAAACATATTAAACTATACCTAGAATAATTTGGTAATAGATATACAATATACAGAGGTGTAACTCATGGCACGAATGGCACAAAATGTGGGTGGAGGAGTGAAAATGTCAAGTTTCTGTATGTGATTGAAGTTAAATTGTTGTTGGCTTAAAAGAGACTATTCTAATATTTTTATGTAAGCCTCATGGTAACCATGAGCAAACAAACCTGATAGATGCACGAAAGATAATACTGCAAAAATATCAGTAAACCACAAAGAAATGCAGTAATAGCAAGAAAAGAGCAGAGAAACTACAAAACCACCAGAAAACAAAATAGAAACAATAATTCTTTTCTATCAATAATTATTTTAAATGTAAGTGGATAAAATTCTTAAATCATAAGACATGGAGGTGCTTTCAAATGAGATCTTTTAAAATAGATTTAAAATAGGATTCAACAGTTTATTACATACGAGAGATTTGTTTTAGTTTCAAGCGTACACACGGGCTGAAAGTGAAGGAATGGAAAACAGTACTCCATGCAGTTCATAAATAATAGCGAAGGTGCCTATATTTCTATCAGCCAAAGTAGCCTCTTATTGCAAATATGTCACAAAAGGCAAAGAAGATCATTATATAATAACAAAAGGGGAAATTAATGAAGAGACTGTAACAATTGCAAATTTGCATACCCCTAACATTAGAGCACCTACATATCATAAAATAAGTAGTATACTGGAAGGCAGGGATGCGCAGCAATATAGTAACGATAAAGGACATTCTTACGCCATTTTCCACAAGTGATACATTATGCAGACATAAAATCCATAAGGAAGTAACAGACTCAAATAACACTATAAGTCAAACGGATCCAACAGATATTTACAAAATAGTCTATCTGACAGCAACTGAATTCTCAAGCACACATAGCACGTTCTCCAGAGTAAAATATGAGCAACATACACCACAAAACAAATCTTATGAATTTAACATTGAAATGATAAGTAAAAGATAGTCTCTTCAAGAAATGGTGTTGGGGAACATCTGAACGTCTGAAATCAAAAGCATAAAATTGGAGCCTTATCACATACAAAAATTAGCTTAAAATGAAGTAAAGACTTAACCATAACAGCTGAAATCATAAAATTCCTAAAAAGTAGGAGTAAAGATCTTGACATTGCTTTGGCAATGATTTTTTTTTGACATGACACCATAAAAGCACGTGAAAACTACCACAAAAATCAACAAGTGCAACTATATCAAACTAAAAAGTATTACACAGCAATAGAAACAATAAACATAAGTAAAAATGCAACATTTTGGATGGGAGAAAATATTTGTTAACCATATATTTGATAATGGTTCAATTTCCAAAATACCTAAGGAACTCAGGCAATGCAATAGTTAAAAATAAAACTGATTTAAAAATGAACGTGGATGTAGTATTTTTTTTTTAAAAAAAAGACAAATTAATGTTCAACCGGTATATGAAAAGATGCTTAGCATCAGTAACCATCAGGGAAATGCAAATCAAATAACAGTATCTTGTTTCTTTCAATATATGACTTTCCTGGGGGATTATGTTGAATCTCTAATTTTATAAAAGGACTAAATAAAGAGGAGAGTATGTGAAAAATCATACATAGGTGGATTCTGCTTTCATTATTCACTTAAGAATTGTATTTAGTTTGAACTACTTCTAACTAGACATTGTGGAAAGATAACGGACTCCTATGTGTCAATTAGCCCACAGGCAAAAGCTTCATGTTGAATTATTTTTATCTTTCAATAAGTTACAGCAAACTGTAATTGTTATCCAATTTGGAAATGAATGATCATTTCCATAAATAAGGACCATCATCTTTAAACTGAGTGCTATGTGCTTTTGATAGGCACTTCAGAAGTTTATGTAATAGGATTTATATATGCAAAACTAAATCTAAATGTATTGTGCTAGATTTCTAAGATCTTGTTTTTCTACTTTTTCATTAAAAAATTAAAAGTTACAGGAATTCATGCCTAAAATAATTCCTTTAGAATAGAGTTTGGAAACCAGTTAGCTGTTAGGAAAAAAAGGGAAAAAAATGGTCTCTGTTGCCAATTGAAATAAAAATGGTATTAAAAAACAAAAAATGATGTTTGAAAATTTCCTTTCCTAATTAAATATTCAAATATACCAAACCAAACTTCTGAATCCTGCATGGATTATAAATTTGAAGTTTGCGTCTATTATTGCAGAATGAGAATTATTCCTAGAGATAGTTTAGCTTTTTTTTTATATTCCCCAAAATAGTTCTACTTTGACAAATCTTTAATTTTGTAAAAATTTTTAACTTCTTTTTGAAGTATTTCCCTCATGTCCTGAGATATTGGAACAAAACTTTCTTGAAAAGTATGTATCTTTTATTCAATGTGAGTATCAGTCCATATATATTCATGAGGTTACTATTTGCCAAAGAATACTTCATGAGGTCTTATTATAAAGATCAAAGGTAGTCATATATTTTTCTTTGATTTTAATTTTTCCTGCATTGCTACATTTCAATCTAATAATCCATACAAGTAGTAACAAAATACTGTATGTTCTTTTAACAAGAATAATTCTATGTTTCAGAATGGAAAGATAATTGTATTACCTTAGTTTAAACCTAGTACAGTATCCATTGTAATACCCACACGAAAGGCTGTTTTTGGCTTCTAGACTTTTACAAATATTTTCCCAAGTAATCTGCACAAAGCAAAAACATTCAGCTTTATGGGAAAGGGAACATAGATCCATAACCAGGAGGTGTAGAATTTAGATAATGCTTTCTCTTTAGGAAACACTTGTTTAGACGCCAATGTGGCTTACAATTTAAATAGCAATATGAGAATATCACTGCATTCTAAGGAGAAATGTATAGAGTCTCAAAATCACAAGATTTAGAGCCTATGAGGGACCTAAGGTCACAAAATAAGCAAGTGATCTGAATTTCAAAACATGAAAAGGCTTTCCAAGAGGAGACAAGACCTACAAACTGTTTCACTTTACCAGAACATGTGATGAGGAGAGAAAGACAACAATCAAGGTAAGGAGAAAATTTAAAACTTTGAACAGCTTCTTAGAGGCTGAGATGCAGATGATAACGTAGAATACTCAGGAACCAAAGATGGGGGGGTCTTTAACCATTGCTGCTTCCCACTAGCCTCCATCGGACGTGTGGAAGGAATAGTGGGGGAAAGACAAAATACTAGACAGAGTCAGAGGTCCAGGTGAGCAAAACCTGCTGAGGCTGCAGAGTGGAGCAGGTACACTGGAGAGGCCCATCTGTGCCCCGAGCCCTGCAAGTCCCAAGGGAAGACCAGCAGCCACTAGTTTCCTGGCTTGAAACCTACCAGCACTCTTAGACTCTGCTGGGATTCAAAGGGAAAAGCCCTTCCTCTACGAGGCACAGTGACAGCAAACAATCCTGTCCCCACCCCCAGCTGAAAGTTTGCTGTCTCTGGGGCAGTGTGATACTGTGGTACAGTAAGTACTATACAGCTGATCTCTGTCGCTGCTTCCTAACACAGAACTCCCAGTCCTTTGGAGTCGGGCTGACGAGAGGATCTTTTGTTCTAATGGATGACGAGAGGATCTTTTGTTCTAATGGATGACACTCAGAGGGCCCCTGGGCGGGGGTCACAAACTCTGATTAAAAGCTTAGACTTTTCAGCCTCATCCCATAATTCCCCAGGAAAGGGATTGGAGACTGAGTTAATAATCCACTGTGTCTACAAGGTGAAGCCAGAGGTTTTAGAGAGTTCACCTGTTGCAGAACATGTGAAAACCCTGAGGGTGGCATCTAGGCCATTGAAGCTGTATACATCTTCCCACATACCTTTCTCTATGTCTCCTCATCTGACTATTCATCTGTATCTCTTATAATAAATACAAGTAAAGTGCTTCCCTGTGTTCTATGAGTTGCTGCAGTAAAATTAAGGAACTCAAGCAAGGCTTCATGGGTCAGATCTATACCTGACAGGTCAGAAGCACAGAAGTTCTAGGTTAAAACCTAGAACTGGTGGCCAGCATCCAGAGTGTGGTAGTCTCATGGAAATGAGCCCTTAACCTTGGGATCTGACTCTTAACTCCAAATAGAGAGGGTTAGAGGATTAAAGTGTAGATACCTGGTCGATATCCACTAGAGAATCGCTCAATAGGTGGGAGAGTTACCCACACACATTTTGTTGATCAGAAGCATTCTGTGTTTTAGTACAAGAAAAGAGGATGTGCTTCTCTCCTATAGAAATGAATGGGGATAAAATATTCCCTGTTCACTCAGGCTGCCCTAACACTGGGTAAAAACCACCCACAGACACAAGAAATACACTGTGCAAAGGACCTTGAACTGATAGGAAGCAGAAGTCCACTGTTAGTGGGGGCAAAGGCAAGAAAATTATCCACAGTTCAAGTCTGAGTTCAGATGCCGCACCACTCTGGACACTGCACTGAGGGGAAAGGGGTTTTTACTGCTAGTGGAGGGACAGGAGCACTAAGAAAGCCCCACTGGACTTTGAAGTGCAGGGTCTGCTTAAGAAGGAAACTGGCCCAGGAAGTCTAAGAACACCTGTCTGGACCATACACAAGCTCTGCACCAAGTAACAGCACCGACTGACTGCTGCTGAGAGAGTGGCAGAATGGCAGAGACTCCTGCGTGGCACAGGTGGAAGAGTTTCCTCCTACCTACTGGGAAGGTGGAGCACTGTACCCCTCACCCTGAGTACAAGGTGGCTTCAGGTCACTACCAGAGGAGTTTGCAGTCTGTGGGTCACCTAGCAAATAAATCCTCAGAAATGTCAGGCCAAAACCACTTACAGACTGACATAAAGACTATTCTGCTCTTTGACAAAAGAAAGACTTAGGAAAATGAAAGGGCAAGCCAGAATGGGAAAAAAAAAATATTTGCTGAACATATATCTTTAAAGAGGATTTTTCTTTCAAGAATATGTAGAAAAATTAGAGTACAATAGTAAAAAGAAAACCTAATAATAAAAATGGGATGCAGACTTGAGCCCTTCATCAAAAAAGATTATAAATGACTAATAGGCACCTGAAAAGGCACACAGCACTAACTGGAAAATGAAGGTCTCCACTACAATGAGATTCCACTCACTAAAATGGTTAAAACTAATAGGTGCCAATAAGGATACAAAAGACCTGGAACTGCCTATGTCACTGGTGAAAATGTAAAAAGTAGAGCTGATTTTGGAAAGGTGTGGCATTTTCTTAAAATGTTAAATACATACTTAAGATGCAAGCCAGCCATTCCATTTCTAAATACTTAACTATGAGATTTTAAAACATATATTCACACAAGTTGTACACGCAAATATTCAGAGTGACTGTTTCCATAATAACCCAAATGAGAATGAAAAAATCTTAAGCATTAGTAATTAATAAAATATCATGGCATATTCTTACAATAGAATGTTACACAACATTTCCTTAAAAGAGGAAATTTTAATATATGCGGCAGGTGAGTGAATCTAGAGAGAATCAGGGAAAGGAGTAAGACACAAATATATTGCATGTAATATTATTCTGGCTGAAAGACATTCTGAAAAATGCAACCTACAGTGAGAGAAAGATCAGTTTCCAGAGTTAGATGCACAGGAAGGAATGACCTGCAAAGACACACAAGAGAACTCTTGGTAATGATGGAAATATTACCTATATAGGAAATATTACCAATATTTTCTATATTTTGTTTGTGGTACCTTTTGTGATTGGATGCACCTCTCCAAAT
Organism: Hystrix cristata; assembly: GCA_004026905.1. Taxonomy (NCBI): domain Eukaryota; kingdom Metazoa; phylum Chordata; class Mammalia; order Rodentia; family Hystricidae; genus Hystrix; species Hystrix cristata. Next base: position 89,427 of record PVJO010006107.1, read on the forward strand.
ATTTTGGCTTCAAAGTGAATGAATTCAAATGCTTTTTTAGTTTGTTTTTGTGGTGCTGGAGATCTAATTCAAGCACTTGTACATAAGAGTCAAATGTATCACTGAGCTGCATTTCTACTCCCTAAACATTTTTTAAGTAGTGGGAAGATTCAATCAAGAAATGTCTGATAAATACAAAAGAGTAGGATTTAAAAGTAAAAGGTTGTTGATACAGCAAGAAGAGATGTGAAACGAAATGTAAAGGCCAGTTTCATCTTAGATGGGAAGTGTAGCCTCTGTTACAATGAGAAGGTTAGGATGGATGACGATAGAGTCAGATATGTGTATGTTTGCAGCTTTGAAGAGTCTAGCTTCAAAACAATAGGCTGGGAGCACAGATAGAAGTACGGCTATGTTGCTAACAGAAAAATTATTATATAGGAATTATCAGTGTTGTAGTTCGGTGGTTCACTAAGAAGTGTGTATAATGAGAAAATCGTGGTATTGTCTCCCACGAGGGCTCACAGGTAATCACAGTATATAGATTCATTCAGGTCAGCAGAAGCCATTCTAAGTGTTTCAGTTGTAGAGTAAAATAGGAAATTTGTGGCTTACAAAACCACTGGAAGAACTAGGGAAATGTGATCAGGAAAGTTGCTGTTGGAAATATCAAAAGAAATCACATAAAAGCTGCCACCAAAATTTGTGGCCGAGAGTAATACTAAATGAGTGATTTTCAGGAGAACCTAAGATTCCGCTGGCACGCTCTCACTTCTGCTCTCTGCCAGCCCCCACATTCCTTCCTCTAGCTACTGCTGCAGAATTACAGCTGGTGCTTCAGTTTCCAAGGGTCTCCCATTGGTGCAGTCTAACTGAAATCTTGCTGGCAGAGTCTGGTTTCCAATCTTTCTCTTCAGGAGGACAAGAAAGTGGCTAGTGACTACAAGTGTAAGGATAGTACAGAGAGTTTAACGTGATCTGGCATCACAACATTTTACCTAATAAAATTTCCGTGGTTTATTGTCTGGTTCTTAAATTTGGAAATCAAGAAATTTGATGTTTCTCGTTTCCCAGAATTGACTAGACTTGGAAATTTAACTCAAAATATTCAGGATTTCAATAGCCTTAAATCAGTGTGTCAAATATAATGGTTACCTGAACCATAGTAATAGAAATACGACTTCCTATTTATTAGATGCCCACCCTGTGCCAGGCTCTGGGCTAGGAAGCTTATATGTATTACCTCATTCAATCCTCACATTAGCCCTAGGAGACGAACATTATCATATCCATTTACTGATGAAGATGGTCAGATCTAGGAAGCTGAGGAACTTTCCAAAGTTCGTTGAGAGGTGAACTGGGAATTGCATCAAGATCTCTAGACAATTGTTATCATCTACCATCTTAAAATATATTTCCATATGATTCGTACATTATCCGTAATTTTTGGTTCTATATATAAGACAAAAGTATATGTCATCTTGGAATCAGAACAGAGGAAATTGAGTAATACTGCTGTGGTGTGTGAATCTTCCTCCACAACTACAAGGGCTAAGATTTACTTTTTACATATACAACTCAATGTTTTCTGCACTTCACATGTATTAACTCAGTTAATCCTTCTGGTGTAGCTTCCATTACTCTCCACAATATTAAGCCATATTTCTAGTTTCTGCATGAATTTATTTCCAAAGAAAGAGTACAAAAACAGAGTAGAAGTGGAGTGGGGATGAGGATAACAGAGGGGAGGAGAAGAAAGAAAATAGAAAAACAAACCCCTTAGAGGGATTTGTTACTAGCAAAGCTAGTTTTAAAGAGGTCCCCTGACCAGAAAGGAAATGATAACAGAACATCTGCAACTTTGGAAAAAAATGGTAAACACAAAGGGAAATGACAAACATCCTGCCACTAAAAAGTTTCTTAACTTTGATTATTTGATAATCAAACTTTGATTACTGAAAAAATTGTAACAGCAACTAAATGTGGAGCTCAAGGATGTGAGTGAAATACTTCAGTTATATTTAAAAAGTTTGAAGGGTAAATGGAAGTAAAGCTTTTACCTTTCACTCAAAAGAGCAAAATATCCATACTAAGAGATTATGTATGTGAAAGCTTAAGCAGCAGTGGGCACATGTGCTGCAGCGGGCTGTTTGTTATCACTGAAAGATCTAAGAGGTTTGCCACCACTGGCCTAGAGTGACCAGTGAGAAAACTATTCAGAAGACATGCTCAAAATGGAAGGGAGGGAAAGAGAATGAAAAAGGAATTAAGATTAAGATGTGTGATGTACATGTACCAACTCCAGACAATAAATGTAAACATTATTTATTGCAAACATTTATCAAAAGAAAAAAAAAGGGAGATCAAGAGATGGATGGAGAGAGGAGGGAAGGGAAAGGGGACTAAAAAAAGGAACTACGATGTAGTATGTACATGTACTAATTCCCCACAAGGAATATAAACATTATGTACTACAAACATGTACTAAAGAAAATGAAGAAAAATACATAATGGTAGACTTGGCCTTTAAATCTGCTTTCCTTAAATTTAAATCATTTACACAATTTTAAAAACTGAGATCAGGGTTGGAGATTTAGCTCAGTGGTTAGAGTGCTTGCCTTGCAAGCACAAGGCCCTGAGTTCAATCCCC
>PVJO010006108.1:0-75518 GCA_004026905.1 Hystrix cristata
GTATGCCATAATCGTAGTGACACATGTCTTAATATGAAACCGTTTTGTACTGCTAGAGTAAATATCTGATGAGTGTACTTCAAGTGTGTTGTCAGAGCGGTGAATTCAGCTCATTGATAAAGGCTGAATTAATTTATTTCGTCTTAGAATATATCTAGTGAGCTGTCTTGGAGATGGGACAGAATTCCCCTGTTTCATACAGACCCTGTGCACACACACTGGAGGCAATGTGATTGTTTTAGTGTGGCTGCATTACACGTGGGGTCAGGTGTGGGATTTTCCACTTGTCTGCCTTCAGAGTTTCATATGTTGAATTTCAGCTTCAGCTTATGTTTATGTGAAGTTTTTACAAGTTTGCTTGGTCTGTAGTTTTTTGTGTGTATTTTGTATTTGTGGAGTTTAGATATTGGTGTTAGATCAGTGAAGCAAATAGCCAAGCTGGTTTTCTTTCTTTTCTATTCTGTGGAAACAGTTTAAATAGCATAGTATTGGGTTATGAACAGTAAGAATTTTCTGGTCCTTAAAAATTCTGGTACTGTTTGTGAAATCACCTGTCCCTGTGCACCATGTAATTAAATGTTGCCCTTTTTGTCCTATCTGTTTCCAGTTTTTTGCCCTGTTCCTTGCATGATTACTTCATGCTCTCTGAAGTGATATGGAGATTTCTTTAACAGTAGTTATAACATCAGTTGTGGCAGTGGCTTCCGCATTAACATTTCTTAGAGTTTACTGTGTGGCAGAAACAGTACTAAGTATTTGGGAGTGATTATTTTATTTACTTTTGCCAAATGAAAGAGGCACATTTTACACATGGGAAAATAGAAGCTTATAAATACTAACTTTCTATGATCCTGTAATAACATTAAGAAAGCTGGGACTTGGGAGGTGTTCTTGCTGTCATTTGGTTGTGTTTTTGCTTGTTTGTCTGTGGTTACTTAACCTTTTTTGTTTCTGTATCACTTGAGGTTTTTACTTTTCTCTTGGTCAGTCTTATTGATGGTTTTATGTAATACTGTATCTTGCCTTCTACCCTTAAGGAATCAATTCTTCCTATATTTCAGAGTTTTTAGTACATTAATTGATGTGGCATATTTATTAAATCCTACTTCTGCTTATCACTGCTTGCTTTACAGTTTTGTTGTCATTTATAAGCGTTGGTTCATTGTTTCTTTTTCAGATGAAACCATTTGCGACCTGCATCTTACCATGACTTTGGTAGAATTTCTATAATTTTATATGCAGTATTCTCTTTGTACCCTAATGTAGAACTTTCCAACCAGTGGACTGTTAGTTACACTTTACGGTGTGACAAGCTGTTGATCCCTTTAGTCCTTGAAGCTGCAGAGCAGGTTATGAGAAGTTGATCATCCCATCCTGTCACCTCAGATTAGATTGTTCCTATGTTTCACGAATGTTTGTTATGTAGGTTAAGTCATACCTGCTGGTTCTTGTTTTCTTTGACTGAAGTGGTTGCTGTGACTCTGTGATTTCTTTGGAATAGATAAATGCAGCTTCATAACCCAAGAACTGTGTGTCTCCTGCCAAGTTCTTTGCCACTCTAGACATTATATGAGAGCAAAGCAGTATTTGATGGTAATTTTTGTTCCCTCCATGTCCAGAGAATATATGCCTCTTTCACTCTTGAAAGACTCTTACTAAGTGGAGGCCAGATCATCAGAGGTATAAGCAAGAGGTAATCAAAATAGTTTTTGCTGAAGTTTGTCACTTAAGGAAAGGAGCAAAATTGGATAAAGCTTTGAAGCAATAGTTGGGCCAGTGGGGAGAGTGTGTTTGTCCTGGAGTTGATTATACTTTCTTTTAATCAGAGTGAAAATGGGGTTGTGAAAGGGGAAAAGATGAAAGGCATAGTGAAAAACGTAAATGGTAAGTGATAGAAGGTGCATCGTTCCTCCAACTCAGCAGCATAGAGTGTGAGTATGTAGCGTTAGTAGGGCAGAGCTGAGATGGAGTAAGGTTCCAAAACGATCGGTGCCTGCAGAAGCCACAGTGAGCACTTGCCAGCAGACCGTTAATTGGGCTCAAACTGAATTGGATCACAGGCTCTGGGAAGAAGTGGAGATTTGGAGTGCAGTGGGCATCGCACAGATGTGGAAACACGTGACTGGGCTGAGCAGAGTGCCAGTCAGGGAGGGGAGGGTGGGAAGGCTGTTCAGACAGTCTGAGGCTTCCCTGGGGCTCAGCTGGGAAGAAATGCAACTGAGGCCATCTTCCTTGCATCTGGCCTTGCCCCTCTGGCATGGTAACACACCCTGCGACTCGACCGGTAGGCTCCTTGAAATTGCTTCTGTAATTGCCTCCTGTGGTTTTCGCCCAAGCCTATTTTAGATACAGTAGTTGGAAAAGTGAGCTATTGTATTTATAACATACACACAATGATGAATAGACTGCAGATCATACTCTACTCCAAAGATACACATGGGAAACATATTTGTGAGTTGAATAATTATTAGCATAGTTGTTGGGCCAATACCGGGCAGGCCAGGGAAGCCGCGGTTTGGAGTTTAACTGAACTAATAGAACACTGGCAGGTCAAATATCAGATCTAAGAAAGGAAAGAGTGGGCAGCAGTGGGCCAGGCAAAAGTCAAGTTCCAGAGACTGATGCTGAGACATTTGGTCTCTGTTCTTAGCACTCTCGCAGAATCGGGAAATGATTTTACTTTCATTGATGGTTTAATGAAGATTGGGACGGTACCCTTGATGCCTCACACAATAGTCTTCTTTGATAAGGTCAGATTTGATTTTTTTCCAACAGATAGTCAACTGATTGTCAAAAGAGTATTAAAGAAATATATTCTTTTTTACTTACAAACAGGTACAATCCACTTGGAATGCAGATTGGCATTGTCTGTCAGGGATTCTAAAGATAATCCTGTGCTAAAAATAATTATGTTCTTTGACCCAGAAGCACTACATTTAGGAGTTAATTCCAGAGAATAATTAATATTGTGCACAAAGACTTAGCAGTGAGGACACCGTGGTACCTCGGTTTATGAACTTTGTTTTACAATTTTGGGGAAGATGGCTGTGTTTGTGTTTGTGTGGGGAAGATGACTGTGGTCATGTTTTTTACCCTATGTGGAGTTTGCAAATGGAAGCAAAATTTTGCCAAATACTTTTGTTTGTGAACCAAATTGTTTGCAAATAGAAGGGTTCCTGAACTGAGACATTACTGTGCAGTATTTATTATAAGTTCTAAATCAGGGAGTAAATTTGTTAGGTTTTCTTTTTTTATTTCCAAAAGGAAGGGTATTTCTAGAGAGTGAGGATAGTTTGAAGGAAGGTAATTTTTAACAGAAAAAATTTTTTAATGGGAAAGTTAGAGGGCAGATAGGAAAGGACTCCAGGTTAGATGCCTGGAGGGGCACATTCTGATACATGGGTTCAGACTGGCCTCACAAAGGTATTTTATTTTACTAGTACATGTTTTCAGCATATAATGATTACTTCCTCATGGGGAGTTGGCACATTTACATAACACATTTTAATTCTCTCTTTATTCCTTTCTTTCCCTCTCCTTCCATCTCTTGGTCCTGGCAGTAATTTATAAAGACTTGAAAGTCTTTCTGTCTTTTCAGAAAAAGTTAAATGTGTGCTTTAAGAGGAAGATGATGTTGGGAGGAGAAGCATGTTTCAAATATGACATGTTGTCAACATATGTGGCAGACATGGTAGCTGAGAAGTAATCAAGGGAATGCGTCAGCTGCCCGAGTCCTGTGTTGTAGATATGGAACTGCTGATGTCAGTTAGCATAGCTGTTTTGAAAAATGCATGAACCCAAAATGCAGCAGTTTATTTCTGAGTATAAATCTTAAAGTACTCTTGAATCTCCTCAAACAAGCAGACATGTGCCAGGACATTATTAAGAACAAAAAAGGGAAGCAACTAAATATCCACTGACAGAACAGTCAAGTGAATAATAGTGTGCTTGTGTAATGGGTATTACAGTGAGTGAGAACAAACAATTTCTATTTATCGACTTTGGTTGATCTCACAAGTATAAAGCATTTTGAGAGAAGCAAGTCACAGGCCGTTTATGTAAAGGTTAAAAACATGTAAATACTGTATGTTGTTTAGGAACAATTACATATGTATTAAATAAATGCTCAGGAAGATAGCAAATTCATTACCTTTGAGCAGAGGACATGACTGCAGAGGAATACATGAATATTGGTAGCATTCTCTTTCTTTAGATGAGTAGCAGGAATCTATTACCTGTTTCATTTTTCTTTTTGCATTTTTAAATACCTTGAACTGTGTATATGTGTTTGTTTAAAAATTATGAGGGAAGACAGTGTTATCTTTCCTTTACCTGGGTGATGCTGTCTTATAGAATTTATTCTATAGAGTTAAGTGGAGAAGTCAAAATAGTATTTTCCAGATTCAGGTTCCACCTCAGCTAGTTCGTCAGTTTGTGGCCTGGAAGGAGCTTAACCTTTCTGATGTTTAGTGTCCTCTGCTCCAAGAAAAAGATGGGAAAGGTGCTGAAAAGATTCAGGGGAATGATGTACCTTATTTCAGAAAGTTTCAAAAAGCACAGTGTCAATTAAGCGACATGGGTCATGACCATTTATTCCCTTAGGAAATACCGTCATTTATCAACCCTCAAAAAGTCACATATATAAAAAATAAGCAGAGCACTTAAGATTAAAGAGTACTTTCCAATTAAAAATACAGGTCATTTATTTAAAGGCAGTTTGTGTGTGTGTGTATTCAGGACTGACCCAGGCCTTTGCAGTGAGCTACGTCTCCATCACATGCATACATACATGTTTTTGTTTCTTTCATTTTACTGTTTTCGAGACAAGGTCTTGGTAAGTTGCCCATCCTGGGATTTAACTTGTGACCCTCCTGCCTTAGCCTCCCAGAGTGCTGGGATTATAGGCATCTACCACCATGTCTGGCTGCAGGTCTTTTTAACTAATTTAAAAATTCAAGTGGGCCATTCAGAAACATTCTAGGGAAGAGTTTTCCAATGTTCTAGTGAAGTCAGTCTGCAGGGTGTTTTCCAGCTCCATGTGTAGAAATCTGATGCAGTAGCTGATGCTCAAGTTGTGCTCTCCTTCTCTTTGCCCCTTGGGTGTGCAGTGTGAGTGTTCGAATCAGTTCGTCAGCAAGTAGGATCACTGAGCTTAGGTGAAAGGCAACATGAGCAGCCAGAAGCCACCTACTGTCCATCATTTATTTGTTCAAAATTTACAGTATTCTCCGGGACATAAAGAAGATAGAAGGTGTGGAAGAATTTACTTTGTGTTACAGAAATACTAGACTTTGGTAGATGAGAACAGACTCCTTTCTTGGTCAGAACATTTCTCATTAAAGCCTATGAAGGTAGTTCTCTGCAGTGTGGGAAGGTGATGTGACTCCCGGAGGCAGGATGGTGTCATGGAGACTGTTTTTTTGGCTCTGAGTATATGCGGAAACCAGTAGTTTCTTTTTTCTCTCAGTGTGTTTTGGGAGTTGTGGGTACACGGGCACATCCTGGGCGGAAGAGGCCAGCTTGTTTGGTGTTGGGGAAGCATAGAGAGCTGAGTCTTTCAGCTCATTCTCCACACCACGGAGAATGTGGTCCGGGCTCCAGCAGGCTGCAGCTGCCCTGCTGCCTTCTCCTAGGCAGGCTCAGGGTGGTGCCTGAAGGCTGAACTTGACCCATCTGGTACTTAGTACAGTGCTCATCGCGGGTGACGGGGTGTCCTGAGATCCACCAAGCTTTCTACCTTGTTGCAAGTTCTCTGCTCTTGCAATAATGCTTTGTGCTGTGTGGCTCTCACGACCACAGAAGCGTGAGCCTGTTGGTGCTGAGACCAATGGTGTCCAGACTCACAGCTGCTGTCCTGGCACAGGTCGTGCGGTGACTCCTGCACCTTCTGCACCATTTTCTGAGCTCTCTTTTCCAACGTATTTGCCAGTCTAGGTGGTTTGATTGTGATCTCAGAAATTCATTTTGAATGTGATTTTGTCACTGTACTTTTAATAATTTGGAGCTCAGTTTCATTATATTTGCACATATTTCATTAATGCTATTAGGAGTACCGCATTTATGAATGTACTTGAAAGCTATAGCAAACTAGATTTAACCAACATTTATGTAACAGCTATTGCATGCCAGGTGTTCAGGAAGTCACTTTTTTTCTTTCTTAAGGTTTACCACAAACTTTAGTGACAAATGGATCATAATTTTACAAATGAAAAAGCAGAATTTTGACTTGCCCAGCAGATTACACTATCCCAGCCATCCTTTATTAGCTGTGATTTTGTTTTCTGTGCGTTTGTGTAGCTGTTATTTATTCTGATTGGAAAAAATGAAAATATAGTTTTGATATTCTGCTTAAAGCATCCTTGCATTTCCTAATTCCTCTAGTCTAGTGCCTTTCTTCTGTGCATCATTGGAGGGCTGAGCAGAGGCCAGGTCTTCTCAAGGCTGGAGCAGCTGCTAGTGAGCATATAGAAGGAGCCCTTTAAAAAAGAGGAAACCACTGAGCAGGACAGGACAGAGCTGCTGCTCAGAAGGAAGAGAACTGACCCGCAGATTTGTCAGGTTGACCCATTTTGGAAAGGGACCTTTTGCTGTTTTTCCTCCCAGCCTCAAACCCTGCACCCATGTCGCAGCCCTTCTGGGGACACCTTGATGTCTTCACCTCTCTGCTCAGCAGAGGTCTCTGCACCATGTATCCTTCCTTTTCTGCCTGGTGAACTCAGACCCGGGTCCCAGCTCAGATGATACCTCCTCTGGAAAGGCCCACCCCTGACAGCTCTAGACAAGTCACCTCTGACTGGGACCTTTCTTTGCATTCTTATACATCTTCTGCTACATTTCTCTTGGAATATTGATTCCTCCTGTTCATGTTCTCTACTGGTGTTCCTGAGCTCCTGGGGTCAGGGTCATTCTTGGGACATATCTCTGACCCAGGCCTGATGTGCACAGTGCCCATCACAAGGACTTCTGGGCAGGTGCCATGGGAGGAACGGGTGGGGGGCTCCCCCACCCAGTGCTACCTCGTCACCTTCGGCAGCGGTAGAAGATACTCTTACCATCTGTCGTGGTCTGCTGCCTTTTAGTTTCTGGATTATACACTGTGTGGGGAAATTAAGGGACAGCAAATCAGAAAGACAAACTAGGGGTCCAGTTCATTGGGAAGCTTGAATTTCCAGGATGTGTTTCTGGTTTGCATCTTCGTTTTCTTCTGATACTCAGCATGCTTACCAATAATTAAGTTCTCCCAACAGACTGCATTAATATAGAGGTGTACACCTTGGAGTAGGGAGCTGGGCTATGTGTGTTGTGTGTGTGTGTTTCATATATGAAATCTTACAGTTGTAGGTAATATAACTTGACTGTACACAGATCTTTAAAAACATTATTACTCTTTGGAATAACTAGTGTTTTCTGGATTTGAGTTTGGCCTATTTCGATCTAATTTCTTTATAATTTTGATATATCCACACGGGTCTTTGGGGGTGCATAATAAATTTGAAAAACAATTCTGCAGTTGGACTCATTTGTAACTGGAATCAGGTTTATTAAACTTACGCCAAAATATAAAATTGTCTTTAAAAAAACTTCAAGCATGTAGAAGGTGACAGTTTATTGGTATAATCATAAGTAATTGAAATTAATTGATAATGAACTTTAAGTGATACAAAATACTTCCAAAACCCACAAAATCACTACCAAATTTAAATTTACTTTAAAATGTAGGTTTATAGCTTTGTTCTGTGCATATATCATAAACTTTTTGTGTGTATCCTCTTTTGTTTTCTATTTTCTCGAATATGCTTTATTGATTTTTAGATTCTGAAAACAAGATGTGAGGAAGTTGAAAGGAAGAGGAGCTGAACACCACTTTATCCCGCTGTAGTGAAGTGAGGTGTTTATTTTCTAACTAGGGCGAGCTCTCGCCCGGTGCTCAGGATGTCCTGTGTGTGCCTGTTGTCTTGAAGGAGTTACTAATAGTGCTGCTTTCACTCTTGAAAATCCTAGGTTGGATGATGAATTCTATGCGGTCACTTTTGTTGTGACTGATCTATTTTGTCCTTATTTTATGATTTGACTGTAATGCTTCAAGTACATTTTTGACCATACTTGCTGTGTTTTTAAATTCTCAAATGTGTGAGGCACATCATCTTTTTATATCTATTAATAGCTGCCTTTTATATATTTAAAATTATTCTTAAAACATAAGTCAGCAATAAAATGTTATCTTTTCTCTCCTGCCAGTTTGAGCCCTGAACTCTAAATTCTGGGAGAATGACACTGGATTCAATTTTGTGTCTCAGACAGTGTCTGGTAATGTGCTTTGAGTAAAGTAAGTGCTCAAGAAATACTAATGGAATGGATCTTAGGAAACAGGTTGGCCTTCTCAGAATGATAGTTTGACCCGTCTAGAGCAGTATCTACAACCAGGGAAAGGGCTGGGATTGGCTTTGGGTGAGGACTAGTCCATCTCCACTGCTGACCAAACCCAACTCTTGAAGAAATCTCAGTGCTCTTGTGTTGTGAAGTGTAGGGTATCTCAAGTGGGTTTTCAGTAAAGCCTTTTTCAACTAAAGTTCTTTCTTAAGATTCCCCTGCTACTGAGTAAGAAGGGAAAGGCGCTTCCACTGCCAGCAGAGACAGTACCCTGGCCTGGCTGCATGGCCACAGCAGTGTTGGCATGAGCAGTGTCCTGCAGCTAGAGGAGGACCTGGGTTGGGTGGGATAGTAAAGGACATGTAAAGAATTCTCGAAGTAAGCCAGAGATTGTTGTGAGCATATTCAGGGTGCATATTCAGATGGAGTTAGGTGCATTTCTAAAGAATAGGTTTGTCTTAGTTTGAAGTAGGTGTAGCAGTAGAAAGCCAGGTGTATTCAGTAACGTTGCTCAGTTAGGAGCCCGGGGAGGAAACGAATGACCTTTTGTAGAATTTGAGTTACAGAATATACTCTGCTCCAGTAGGCCATTTACAATGCCTGATAAAATGAGTCTTTTTACTTTTCCAAGTTTTACTGAAGGTATAGTTCTCTTTGACTTTGTGTTTCAAGTACAGAGGTTGCCTATCCGCAAAGCTGGAAGGCTGGAGAAACTGAACACAAATATTCTCCAAGTCCTGAGTTACTCGGTAACTGTTAGCACTGTATCTAGCACCTGATAATGCTCAGTAAATATTAGTTGAATCTAAATTTATTTTTTCATCAAGGTCTCTGTCAAGTATATTTGATCATTAGTCCACTGTTACATTTTAAGGATCCAGTATTCAAAAGCCATAGCATAATCCCAAGGTGTTTTTTCTTTTCTTTTTTTAAAAAATTATATAATTTGATTTTTTTTTAATTTTAAGAGTAATTTTCCTTTATTGTTCACAAATTTAGCTGGCACATTTTTACTTTTTTATTTTTACTCATTTTAATTTCAAAAGTAATACATGCTTATTGTTTAAAAACCCAGACAATACTAGAAATATCAAAGTAAGATGAAGTTGCTTAGTCTCTGCAGCCACTTCTGTGATGGGACATTGGTAACAGAGGCGCGCACGTCAACCTTCTGTAGGTTTTCCTTACACACACATGTGCACGTGTACTTTCCCACCCCCTTTCTTTTGAACAAGCGTTACTGATGTACTGTGAGTCGGTTTGGCCCAGCAGCCCTGTGCTGAGCTCCTACTCTCACGGTGTGTGTGAGCTGTACCATGGGGCAGTTTTTACTCTTTCCTGACACATTTCCAGATTCGTCACTGGGCTGATCTGAGGCTGATCTGTGACAGCACCTGAGGGCTCTGCAGCCCAGGATGTGTGAAACCCAAATGGGTCATGTTTAGTGAAGCGCTTGGTTGAGCCTAAAGCAGTAAGATATGACCACAGTGGTTACTAATAATTGTCTATGAGTAATTCTGATTTTTTGTCATTGCTGAAGAAAGATTCATCTGCCTGTATTTGAATTATTTCAGTTGGCTGATCTTCAAACACCTGGCTTCCCTTGCTGGCTTTGTTACTGATGTGTGCAGCATGCCCAGCCTCCTTTGCCTCAACAGATGCTTTTCAAAAATATTTGCATCAGATATAATATCTCCAGCAGTCCTCTTCTTCCCTCTTCTTGGCTGCATCTGATCTCTCAGAATGATACTATAAATGTTATTCAGTTAACATGTGTTTTATAATCTAACATTTCTTCTGGTTTATAGTCCATGTCCACTGTTGTTCTCATTATTGTATCACCAATTAGTTACAGCCAGAGAGTTCAATTCAGCCATAGTACAGAGTTATTTTTTTTTCTTTTTTTTGGTCGGACAGACCACACACAACTCTTGAGAAATTACTTTCAAGTTTGATCACATAGTTTCCAAATGTTCTCTAAGAAGGTGTGCCTGATGGCCTTGTGTGAAAACCTCGGCATGTTTCTAGTCCTGTGTGGACTAAGTAAGACTTGATTCAGGTTGACTGCAGTGATCTTGGTTAAGATGCTGAACTGGCACTGGATTAAAGTCTTCCCTCCTTTCTGCCCTCGTCCAAACAAGGAAATAAACGAGTTGGGAATTTCATGTCCAAATCCATTTTTAATTCTACTACCTTATGTTTTCATATCACTGTACGCTTTTCAAAGTGCTTTTATCCACAGCATTTGATCTGTGCAGTCTGCTTTTTAGCTTCTGTATTTCAAAGGCCAGTAATGGTTAGCTTGGAAGCAATAGCGATTAAAATAGTTTGAAAACTTCTAAATCATGTCCAGGTGTTTTACATAGGCTGTATCTGAATGATGAAACTTTAAACTTTCTTTTCTGTAAAGGAAAACCTTATTGCTTAAATAATCTTAGAAATTAGCAGCCCCAAAGATTTCAAGGTTTGTTGTTCTTTTCTTCTTCTGTTTTATGGTGAAAGCATGTAACTTCCTGCAATGTGGATAATGTATAATATGTGTGGGGAAATTTATGATAATAGTTAAGGAAAAAAGATGGGGCAAGGAATATTCGGTTTTCTTTAAGTACCTGAGGTGATCCAAGTGCATTTTAAATAGTTTTCAGGACAAAAGGCCTGTCTCTCTCTCTCCCTTCCTCCCTCCCTCCCGCCTTTCTCTCTTTCTCTTTCCCTCATTCTCTCCTGTCCCAGTTATCTTTTTTTTTAATGGTGCTGGGGATTGAACCCAGGGCCTCACATACGCTAGACAGGTGCTCTACCACTGAGATACAGCCCCAGATCCCATGCTTTTAAAATGTTTATTTTGAGGCAGGGTCTCGCTGAGTGTCTTAGGCTGGCCTCAAACTTGTGATCCTCCTATCTCAGCCTTCCAAGTGGCTGGGCTTATAGGTGTGCATCACCACACCCTATCCATTGTTTAAATGTTCCAAAGGTGTACGAGATTCTATGCTTATACACATTCATTAGATAATACATATATCTAGAGCTGTATATAAGCATATAATACATACATATATATAATAGATACACCTATTAAACAGCTATTCTTTTGTTACTCAAGAAAAGGAAAGAAACATGACCATACAAAAATGCAATCGCCTACTCTGATTCTACTTGCCAACCCCTATACTATGTAAATTATACATCACAAAGATGGTTAAAAAAATTACAGTAAATTTAAAATATCCACCTACCTTTTCCATACTGGAGATAGAACCCAGGGACTCCCTCTACCACTGAGCTACACTCCCAGCCTTTTTTTTTTTTAAAGACAGGGTCTTGTTAAGTTGCCCAGGCTGGCCTCAAACTTGTAGTTCTTCTGCTTCTGCCTCCTGGCCTTTATAGGTATGCACCACCATAGCTGACCCCTTCCCTCTTGTGTTTGGAGATGGAAGATTTGAACAGAGAGATTGTGGGGCAGAGCCACTCAGAAAACAAACATAGACATTTCCCTCTCTTGGAGCACGCAGAGGAATCAATGGACACAGATAGAGCATTTCAAAAGAACAAGACCAGTTTCACCAGCAAAAACAACTAGACTTGTTTGAAACGGATTTCTTGTAGAAAACAAGAGAGAACTTCGAAAAATGAGTTATTCAAAGTAAAATCAGGAGGGCATTGCATTGACTAAAATCAGAGCAGATAGTTAAGATAGTTCTTCTGTAGAAAAGCACCGCAGTAGCTCTAATGCTCCTTCCTTTGTAAGGTGAAATGTAATCGATAACATCTGTATGATTCCTCTTAAAAGCAGACCAGAAATTGCTTATATAAGAAGGTAAAGTGTCCAGGGGATGTGGTGATTGCTGCTGAGAGTTCAAGGAAACTATCAACAGCTTCCCTCCAGAAATCAAACTGAGATCACTGCGGGCTGAGGCTTCTGTGAAGAGGGTGTTCAGGCAGCCACTCAACAGCATCTGGCGCCTTGGGCCTGCAGTCTTGTGGCCCCTAATGACGTTGGTGCCAGGGGTTCCATAAGATGCTGATGAGCTTTAGCCCCGCGCCGTCCTGGCCCCTGTATGGTGGTGCAGTGCATTGCTCTTGTGTTTGCAGGTAGTGCCGTGTGCTGCTTGTCGTGTAGGACTGTAGCATATCTGATTACGTGCTGTGCGTAGTACTTGATGGTGACAGATGACCGTGTCACTGGTTCATGTATCTTACAGCACTGTATTTTCTCCACTAATAGCTTGAGTGTCACACACGGTGCCATGTCATGCCAGCACGGCTTCACATGCAGCACAGTTGCTTCTCCTCGCTGTATCAAGAGTTACACCAGGTGATCAACTTGCTCCAGCTCGGTTTGTATAAGTCTGAACTGTGAAGTCTGCCTTGTGGCCTGGCCTGTTAAGTGACGTGTGACTGTCGCTATCCAGCACCATGAGGTGTCACTTGTGGGGGCCTGTGATTTGGAGAAAGCGAGTGTCAGTGGTCAGGAGCACAAAGTACCATGAAGGCTGTAGACTGGAGACACCGCAGGAAGACCAGCAGACCTGAAGGCATGAACTGCAGCCCAGGCAGGGCAGAATCTTGGTCTGGGGAGCAGAGTCTGTGTAGACCTGCAGCACCTGAGACAGGGACGCTGTCAGCTCTCAAGAGCTGGTGGTTAAATGTTCGGGATTGTGCCAATCAGTTGTTAAACTTGGGCACCATTAAAGATTAAATTATGTGAACTTATGATTGAGTTAATTTTATTAAAATTAAAGGCAATACTTAAAACGGGTTATAAAAAATAAGTATCTTGTGCTTCTGGCAGTAGCAAGGTACAGTGAAACTGGAACACCCAGTATCTGGAGAAGAGTGCTCAGTGACTGAAGAATCCATACTCCTGTGGCTTTTCATATAGCTAAACAGAAATATATAAACATATGTAACAGATTGAATTAGACTTTACTAGTGACCGGACAGTCTAGTCCTTTAGGTTAGAATACTTTTATTTTGTTAATGACCTTTTCCCTGTTGCCTTCTGGCTTCACACCCCACATTTTGTGGAAATTAACTACAGATGGTAAGGATGGCCTGTGAGGTTTTAAGGATTGACCTAAGTAAGAATTCTGCATAGAAAGCCTGTTGATGTAAATCTGGATCCAGAATTATGAGTATGAAAACTCACCTTTGCTTTATTATTTAATGAGGGAAAGAGTTAAGCATTTATTCCTCTGTTGAAATTGGAGAACAAACAACTCAACAAAAATGTAAAAGAAACTAAGGTATTAATAAGTTAAAATTGAAAGTTAAAACTTAACAAGATGCATTAATTAATAAGTAAATAGCAGATATGTTTAAAGAGATCAGTGTATTAGATTAATTTCTCATTGGGGAAAGGGGAAAACAGACTGGGAATTAATAGGAATAAAGTAATATATGCAGAGATTTTTAAATTTTAAGAGAACACTGTCCTCTTAAGGCTAGGTTACTTTCTATATGCAAATATAAAAAATGCATGGGTAAAGATAGAAGTTTTCCTTTTTCCCCCCGAATATCTTTTAGGTACATATTTAGAAGTTGGACTTTTTGTTTTTTAGCTCGATTAATGGTACTGAGCAGTTATGTGTGTATCTATATGTGTGTGTCACTTTTTTTTTTTTTTTTTTTTTTGGTGGTGCTGGGGATCGAACTCAGGGCCTTGTGCTTGCAAGGCAAGCACTGTAATCACTGAGCTAAATCCCCAGCCCATGTGTGTCACTTTTTAATCCATCTGGAGTTTATCTTGGCTTCTGGTACGGAGCAGAGGTATAACTTTAACTTCTTTATGTTTGAAGTTGTGTAAACTAGTGTTTATTCTAACTCTGCCTTGAGGAGTGGGGCCCTATGAGCATGCCATCTACACATAAAACCCCCTTGGAGTCCTAGAGGGAGTGTATGTACTGGGAGCTCTTTGTTTAGACAGCAGAACTTAAACAATGGGCCGAGGCTTGGAGAGACATCCATGGTGGTGGGGACCCCCCCAAAGGCAGATTTGTCCCTTCTCTGTCACCGAAGCATTTACTTCCTGTTAACATGATCCGAACAGTGAAGTTCTCACTTATAGACTGGACAGCGGGCTCATTATTCACTCTGTTCTTTCAGATTTTTTTCCTCTAAGTCTTCAGAAAAGAATCTGTGCGTATCTTTGTATGATTGTACATGTTTTTAATATAGATGGTTTCACCCATTTCAGCCAGTAATCCCTTATCTGTCAACTTGTGAGAAATTTGGGAGTTAGAAGTTTTCACCCTCTTCCTTACGTTCACTTGGCTTCCACGCTTCCAAATGTAAAATATTCTCCCTGCCATGAAGAGTGTGAAGTGCTGGAGAAACAGTTTGGATGGGCATGAGGAGTCCCAGAGGTCTGTGCCCCACCAAGCCTGGGTCTCCTCGTTACTCCGCATTGGCATGTGGGCCCCCTTTTGTGGGCTGGTCCTATTAGGAGGATGTAAAGTGAAACGTAACTGATGGGGAAGTAACAGTTGACTCCTTCTCAGGGAGGATACTGACTCAATCAACCCCTACCTCCACTACGAAACCTAGCAGGTCAGTCTGATTGCCCGCTTCTGCCTTTCTCATTATTAGAGTAACTTTCCTGAAGCTGCTCCGGGCTCCTCAGTCAGTCTGAACGTGCATTGTTGCTGCCAGCATGGCTTCACCTTGCCATCAGCTCACCTGTACTGCCGTCACTCCCTGTGGGCACCAGGAGGGGTTTACTGTTCAGGATGCTGCATGTCTCAGCTGCACATATTTTGCACGGGTAATACAACAGTCAGGCTTTTCCAAGATATAGACATGTACGATAGTGATTTTCCTAACACTATTCAAAGGTGATGAAATATCCTGTTGAAAAGTAATTCTGAACTACTGATTATCATGGCCATCTCGTAAGTATGGGCAGCTTTTCTTACCTGCTGCTCTAGCCTACTTCACATCTCCACTTAGCTCTGAGGTCTCGGTGTCATAGCCCCCTAGGAGCTGAACCATGGGCAACAGGCATGGGCAGCTCTAGCCACCCAACGGGTGAGCCCTCCTCTGATGATATGTGCTGCTCGGATATTCTGCTGTAGGACTGACATGATTGTCCTGAGCAGACTTCACAGTGCTCCACACTTTTCAGGGAATCCTGGGCTTGGTTTTGTTTTAATGCTGGCTTCAGTAACTCCCTAAGAAAGTTAACCAACTGCCAGCTGACCCTGTTAACAGAGAACACAGGCCCTGTTGTAAACTCAGTGATAATATTCAAAATGGCTAAACATTCAGTGGCTCTGAGCTACAAAACACAATCTGCCGGCCCATCCTTAGAACCTTTGTTACTGCATTTCTTCCAGCAGATTCAGAGCAGGCTGCACAAGTTATCACCTAACCTGTTCTCCTCAGCTGGCCTCTGCTGCTCTGGCACAGGGTGGGACATACTCTGTAGAGCAAGGACAAGTGGGCTAGCGCCTGTGAATAATGAAAGCACCCCGAGTGGTGTCATGACACCGCCATCTAAGGAGGCAAATGTTTCCCTCCTGAAATGAGATCAGCTTCCCTGTGACGCGAGTGAGTGAGTGAGCTGCCTGCTGGAAATCATACCTCATGGCCAAGTTTATTTTGTCCCGCGTGCTTGAAATGTTAGGCAGATGTACTGTGGAAAATGCTTTGAGTTACTGAAGAGCACAAAGTTTACATTAAGGGCAGAATTGCTATTAAATATGATGACCAACTTTTCTTTCTACCCACATTTGATAAATTAATAACCTTTTGCTACATATAGCCAAAAGGCTTCTGTAGTAAATTTCTCTGGACAAGTCCTGGGTTAGTTTTGCATCTCCCTCCCACAGAACCTTGGTGGTAAGTGGGCTGTTACCTCCGAGTTCCCTTTCCTTCTTGCTGCTCCTTGTCATCCGCAGGCCTCCTTGTTTTCTTTCCTCTCATTCCCTGGGCAACTCTGGCCTTGCCGTGAAGTCGGATGGCATTTTCCTTCCTGGTTGTTTGTCTACCATTGCCTTCATCCCCTGACTGCTCTAGTGATTGAACCTGACTTCAGACCACGTTTTGACTCTGTGTCTTTCAGACCTGTAAAATAAGATTTACAAGCAGCTTACCTTCCTTTTCTGAACCTGTCCTTCCTAATAGAGTAATATTTCAGATGTGGGTGACCATCGTAGGGACCCCTTACTCTGCTTCCTGAAAGAGAACCTAAGTTAGCAGCTGCCCTTGACTGTCTGCCACCGACTGAAGACTCTTTTAAAAACAGATGCTATCTGGAAATGTAGGTATGGCAGATTTTTTTTTTTAACCTAAATGCAGTACTTTATGCTGTTAAATTTATACATGAGGCATGGAAGGAATTGGAAAATTTTAGAGAAGTTTTATGAAAAGAGAAATGTTGGGGAGGATACGATAGCTAGCTTTCAAGTACTTAAAGGCATGTTTTATTCCAGAACATAAAACTAGAGGCAGCAGTGTTAAAACAAGAAATGTGAATTGAACCTAACACAAGAAAGCCAGGAAGAGCCTGAGGCGTTGGAGGCATTGGCATATTCATTTGCTGCCGGGACTTGTCCTGCAGGAGAGGTTGTAATGAATGAGTGAATTCAAGTATAAACGTATTAGTTAGAATTTATGCTCTTCATCAGAGAAGTGGGTTCTTTGGCTCTTTTTTCTTAGGGAGATTGTGAGAAAGCTTCCACATCACAGGCAGGGTTTTTTCAAGCAAATAGACTGTCAGATTCCCTCCAGTTCTAGAGCTCTGTTTTCATGATTAATTGTGCTTTTTTCACTGTCGTAAATCTGTTCTAGATCAGATAAATGGTGTCTTCCTTCTGATTTCTGAGTATCATCACAGAGTTTATCATAAACGATCATTAGAGACTTTAAAAATTATTTCCTTGGGCTTGTGTGCAAAGTGCAGGAGTACAGATTATCTTCCATCTGATTGATCATCTTATCACTGTCACTTAAATTCAGGACAAACTTAATGAGTTTTAGAGTTTTATATTACCATATATGAATGGAAAGGAAACTTGCTGCTGGAATCATAAGATCAGTGGTGGTGAACCTATAGCACACATGCCACAGTGGGCTGTTTGTGTCATTGAAAACTCAGAAGGGTTCGCCACTGCTGGTCTAGATGTTTAAAGTTCAGTGGAACTTGGGATACCTTTTTGTCCATTCCGTATTCTTTGGGAAAGCAGAGGAGCTAAAGGAAAGGAAAGAATTAAGATGTGTTATGTACATATACCAGCACCTCATAATGAGTGTGATCATTATGTGCTGCAGAAAATGTACTAATGAACATTTTTTGAAATAAAAGGAGAAATTAAAATTTAAAAAGGACTCTAGCTGACATTCATGATAATTGGTCCATTTGGAAGAAAAGTTTACTCATACATACATTCTTTCCAAGTAGACCAAATTATAGCAAGTGTTTCTCCTTGTGTTAAAGGGAGGGGATTTTACTGTTAATAATGTTTTAGTCTACCTTTCTTTTTTTAAAAAAATCAAAATATATCAGAATATTTTGTTAGTACTCTATCTTAGTTACCATGTTCTTTCTTACGGCTAAATACATTTTATGGCTACATTGCAGTTTTTAAAAAATCAGTGCCCTCCTACTAGATACTCTACTGTCATAGTTGTTCCCTTGTGTCTGTTTTCCAGTGATTGTCATTGTAGTATGTGATGGTAGTGGTGGAAAGGGTTTACTGTATTGTGGGGTGCAGTTTAATGACTGTTTCTGCTTCATTTTAATCAACATTTCACACAAGAAGGGGTTCATTCGACAGTATTTGGTGGGCCTGCTGGATGCTGGGGCCGAAGTTCTGCTGAGGCCAGGGGAGAGTTGGGAGAACCCAGAAGGTAGCACAGCCTGAGGGCTCAGAGTTCCATGTCGTCAGTGGAGTGGAGGCTGCGAGAGTCCCTTCGGGGTTCCAGTGTCAGCTGTCTGAAGACACTTGTAGACGGGGCACATGAAGCTTACGTGCCCACCCTTCCCCTTGTCTAAAGCTGGTACTGAACATGGACAGGAGGTCTTTGGGAATTGACGCTTGCTGCTCCCTCCCCTGGTCCGCCCCATCTCCAAGGGTAACCAGCTCCGCCCCTGTCCCTACCACTTCCTCCTCTGTCAGCCAGAAGGCCAGTCTTACTTTTCCTTTAGGGCGTGGGAGACATGTGAATGAGAGTCCAGTGGCTGTAGAAAGGAGTAGAAATATTATGACTATTTCCTGGCCCTAAAAAATGTAACCATAGCTGGGAGAAGAAACATGGCCCGAAGCGAAGCCCTGGCTTGGGAGCCCAGGCCCTTCCAGATCCGTGGGGCCTCTGCCCACTCACCCTCATTGTCTCTGAGGACTTGGGGTTTACATTTTGTGATTCTGCCTTTAAATCTGGGATGGTGGTGTTTTCAAGCCAACTATAAAACATTTAGTAAAGCTTTAAGGAAATCGCTTAACTAAAGCAGCACTTTAGATAATTTTACCTGATGTGATACTAGGTCAGGAAACCAGGCTGGTTTTTTTTTTTGACAAAACACACCCTAGTCTCCCTTCCAGAGTAAAGGAACTTCGGACATCTCAGTAGTCTCCTGCTTTGGGCCAGTTAGAAGCAAGACTTTCTGGTATTTTGGGGGTCTTTCCCCAGAAACCCACATACCCAAGGCCATCATGTCACATACTGTGGACACTTTCAATGTGAAATGACCTTCCTGTCTCTATGCCGGTTTAGATTTTACAGCATGTTTTCTCTAGTTTTCTCAGCTGAAGGAGCATTTCCCATGATGTGAGCTGAGAGTTTTTACTGTGAAGGTACTGCGGTTAGACTCAGGAGTGGTAGATGTTAAGAGTGGAAGGACAGACATGGAAGTCCTTGGGGGATATGTTAGATGTTTTTTATAAAGGCAGCAGTACAGAAGCACATGGTGTATGCCAGAGATTGTTTTGTTTTCTCAAAAAATGAAGACCAAAACTAAAGAATAGTTTTCTGAACTTTCTTGAGCATCTTCCAGTGAGTATTTTAAAAGGCCTAAATTCTGTGTGAACCACAGTGTCAAGAACCAGAGTGGACAGGTAGCAGCCAGGAGGCATCTGACTATACTCTCTTGAATGAGGAAGTTATCTGGCTAAGGCCAGAGATGTCCAAGAGAATCAGTTTAAGGGCTTTGCAGTGAAAGGTGCATTTTATTAGTCATTGGAGGATGTGGAAGAAAAAGACACAAGGGGACAAACCATGTGCTCTTTCTTTTGCTGCCAGTTCTTTTTTAAAGTTTCCAAAATGGTTTATCTTTATTAATTGCAGTTGTTAGCATCTCTAAAAGACTCAGAAGCACTTAAAATATCCATATAAATTGTGTCAGCTAACTTTTAAGTATTGATGCATACTATGTGTAGAGAAAAGCTTGCAAATCTGAAATGCACAGCTCAGTAAAGTTTTGTAAACTGAGCAAGTGCCAGTGCAATTGGCATCCAGATACAGAAGCAGAACCTTCCCAGCATCCCAGAAACCAAGCTCCTCCCTAGGTGTTGCCTTCTGCTTCCCTCCTGCTAAGGGCCTTGGAGTGCCAACTCTCCAGGCTTCTAACATCATGAATTAGACTTGCCTGTTTTTTAAGCTCTATATAAGTTGAATCGTATGGAAGATACTCTTATGTTGACCTTATTCTACCCACCGTTCTGTTTGGGAGGTTCATCCGTGTCATTGCGCATGGCTGTGATTTATATATTCTGATGATTATATCGTGTTACTGCCGAGATTTAACCATCACCTCTTCTATTGGTGGATATTTATGTAATTTCCATTATTTGAGTGTTATGGGTATTGTTGCTTTGAATATTCTTACACATCCTTTGGTGTTTCTGTTGGAAGAGAAGTTGCTGGGTGACAGAGTAGGTGCATGCTCAGGCTCAGCGGATGACTTTCCTTGTGTTACCCGCTTGGTGTCTGAGAGTTCCACTTGCTTGTCTTTGCCCACACTTGTTTTTGCTTGTGTGGTTGCTTGAACCATTTGTGTGTGTATGGGGCAGTAAGTACCCTGTGTGGGTTTCCCTACTCACTAGTAAAGTTAAGCTCCTTTTCATTTATTTATTGACTGTGTTTGTGAAAGGCCCATTCAATCTTTTCCACCTTTAAGAATATTCTCTGCCCTTTTGATACTGAGTTATAGGTATCCTTTATGTATTCTGTGTAAAAGTCCCTGGTTGGGTACACATATCTACCCGATATGCATGTGTACTTGTGTATGTGCATTGCAAAGACCTTCTTCTATTCCAAGTCCCTTTTTACTCTCTAAGGATGTCTTTTGATAAACAGAAGCTCCTAATTTTAATTGGAACTTAGGATTTTTCAGTGTTTTTTCTCTTAGTGCCTCATGTGACCTGTTGAAGAAATATTTTCTTACTCCAGAGTCAGAAGTGTTCTGTGTTACCCTTCTATAAGGTTTTTTGCTTTACCCTGTCAGACTTAGATCTGCAGCCCAGCTGCGGCTGGTTTTTGTGAGATGAGGATGGGTTGTTTCCCTGGTATAGATGTCCAGCTGCCTTGGAACCCTCACTGTACTCTTCTGCACTGTCTTCTTCGCCAGTGTGAGTTTATGTAGTTGATAGTCATTTAGTTTTATTAATGGAAGGTCCTAAAAAATCCTGACATTCTTGTAGATTGTGTCTTAATAACCTTTCATGGTAAAAATTACAATTTTTTAATTTTAAAAAGATCATAATACTAGTACTATTTCAGCTTACATTTTTATTTTTCTTCAATTTTTGTTTATATAATCCTATTTATATAGAATTTTATATTTATTTCTAAGTAGTCTTCAAAATTCAATTTAATTAGTGACTGTAATACTATTTCGACAGATACACAATATTTACTAACCAGACCTCTACTGTTGGACATTAGGACGTTCGTTCTTAGTTATGAAAAACACTGCTTCGTAGAAATGTGTCAGATCTGTCGTTATACAAGAGGGTAACAAATAAGAATGACTGTCAGTTTTGGGCCCCCTACTTTAGTTATTTTCACTTTTAGCTCAGTCTTCATTAATTCAGTCCTCTAGAACAGATCCCTTTGTTCATAATTTCATTGGTCTATTCAGTGAGAAAGGAAAGAAAATGTGAAGGTTGTTTGTAGTTTACTTTCGATCCACAATAACAGAACTGCTTCAAAATTTGCTGCTTCTCCCTGGAAGTAATGATGCACTGGAAAAAGTATTGACTTGATCTGACCATTCCCTTAAAAGTTAGTTAACATTCTAATATTGCCACTGCTCCCCTCCCCTATGCATTACATTCCTTCAGTGTGTTCTGATGGCAAGTGAGCTGTGTCTGTGTTGTAGTACCTCTGCCACATCAGGATGCCAACACAGCCTTGACAATTCCAGTCTTCACGGTTGAGGGATTGGAGTAAACACTCCACAGTAATATGGCTTCTTACAGTGCTGTAGGAGGGATGAACGGGTACTGAGTGACAGGTAGCAACAAGACATTCCAGTGTGGTATTGCACAGCAAGGTGACTGTAGATAACAGTATGTACTGTATATTTCAAAGAGCTAGAAGAAAGGGTTTTGAAACTTTTCACCATAAAGAAATGATAAATGTTTGGGGAGATAAGTATATTTAACCTGATTTAAATATTATGCAGTGTATACAGGTGTTGAAACATTGCATAGTATCCCTTTAACATGCATATTTTTATGTATTATTTAAAAATTACAATTTTAAAAATGCTGTAGGAGCACACACAATAACAAAAGCAGCAAACAGAAGGTGGGCTCCTGTCTTCATCTCCATCTCCCCCAGGTGCTCAGCACAGATCTGGAATTGTGAGCAGTCAGTAGATACTGAAGTAAAGCTGAGTATTCTTTCAGTAACTGTTGGGCACTCTTCTCTCTCTCTCTCAAATAAGTCATCATATGTTAGACTGTAAGATTCTGCAAGACCCCTAAATTCCATAAATTTCCTGAACTGACTTTGAGGACAGTGTTAACTGTTGGAAAAGCGGTTGTTACAAATGGTGAAGGCCACAGCGTGGCCAGAGGTGAAGGCCTGTCACTGATGCCACTGTGAGAGGGTCTGGCAGATTCTGGCCTCAGTGGGACTGGGGCTCGGTGCAGCCTCTACTCCCAGGCTCCCTGAGGCCTCATTGTCAGGACCTTGATTACTCCAGGAAACATGCCAGCTCCTTGTCAGATAGGAATCCAAGCCTCCCTCTGCGTGCACCAGGCACCAGGAAACCCAAGTCTGGCGGTCGTCTAGAGGAGAGGGCCCAGTTTCAGTTCGGAGGCCCAGGCTGATTAATGCTCGTGCCATCTGCTTAGAGGGTAAGCGGCGGTGTGTTGTTCCCTGGTGTTCCAAACAGTGTGAGTATTCAGGGCACTGAAGCAACAAAAAGGCGGGATTTTTAAAACCTGTTTCTAAAAATTTTATGTGAAAATATAGTGCATTTGCTCACAGGTTGAAAAGCAAAATGGAAATCATCCAGAGGTAGCCACTATTGACATTTTGAAATGTATTTTCAAACTCTTTTTCCTGATGCGTAAATGTTTTCTTATATGTTTATGCATTTAAAATTTTAATTTTAAGGTGTATACGTTTTAAAAGGTAAAAAGATAGAGTTTTTTAATGAACTCAGTACAAGTGAATTATTTGCAAATTACAAAAATAAGAAAACGGTAAAAAATCAATCGTAATCCTGTTTTGCAACAATATTTAACATTTTAATTTTTTTTGGTACTGGAAATTGAACCCAGAACCTCATGCATGGTAAACAAGTGCTGTAGCACTGAGCTATATCACCAACCCTAACATTTAAAATTTTTGGATTATTTCAAATAGTAAATAATATAATGAATATCCCTGTACCCACCATCTAGATTTAACTAGTTTTGTTTTTCCATAATTACATCAACTCTTTGTACTAAGAGAGATTTTACTCATCACTAACTCCTACCTTCTGCAGTAGCTGTCACTTAAAGTTGCTATGTATTTTATCTTCTGATGCTTTAAAACTTACTGGCAACTTCGGTGGGTATGTATAACCTAATACAACGTCAAGTTTTTAAATTTTGCCTAACAGTGTATCGTTTGTGACCTTGTTTAAGATGTTCTTATTATACTGTTTGATGTCTTCCATGTTTTTCTGCCAGTTCCATTGTATGAATTTATCATTACCCAGCCCTCTGTGGTGGGATGTTTAATGTTGCCGTGAACACCTCTGAACACATATCCTGTGCACCTGGATGCATTTCTCTAGTGCAGTGATTCTTGGCTAGTGTTTATAACAAATCTAACATTTCGTCCAGAAATGAAATTCAAAGATAAGATAATCTGCCTTCCTACATAATTTCCAACACATTCATGTAATAGTCTATAATGTAAAAAGTAAATAAAAGGGATGTAGGAAAGTGACATGCACTTTGTATGTAAATGTTGTTGTGTGGCTGACTGCACTAAAAGGTATAGTAACTGAGGCGAGCCCAGGTGGCCACCACAGCGCACACACTTTGATTCAGAGACATTACATTGACTATTCGGGTGCTGGGAGCAACCTTTGGTAAAGTGGTGAATAGCTTGTTTTCTAATGTGTTTATTCTTTTGAGTTACATGGTAGTTCAGCTTTGTTTTGTTTTGTGCCAGGGGTCTAACTCTGGGCCTTGTGCTTACTAGTCAAGCACTCTAACCAGTGAGCTAAATCCCCAGCCTGCAATTCATTTCTTAAAATTTCATTGTATGTTAACTGCAACAGCAACTACAACAAAAAAAACCATTTGTTACTAAAATGGAATTAGATTTGAGCTCGAGTTGCATTAGCAGGTTTGTCCAGCAGAGTATGAAAAGCCGTATGAAGGGCATAACTCCTTGTATGGTGTGTGCTGTTTCTGCATACTCCAAGGCAAGGCCCCTGCCCCTGCCCGAGAGATGTCATGTTGCCCCCCCACAGAAATGCCCCACCTGTTCCAGAGTTGCCCCTGCCTAGCTTGTGCCCTCACCCCACTGTTCTGCTTGTGTCCAGCGTTGCTCTGGGATATACAGCTGGACATAGGGCAGAATTGCTCTCCCCACCCGTGTGACGAGTTTTGTTCTGTCTCCAGCCAAGGAGGAGTGACAAAGATGTGCATTCTTCTGCACATGCTCGCCGATGTGAGGTTTTATCAGACTTCTCTGTCCCTTTTATTGGTGTAAAATAATATCATCTTGTTTTAACTTGCACTTAGACTATTATTAGTCAAATCAAGCATGTATGATTTTGACCACCTAGGACTTCCTTTCAGTGTCTTGTCTTGGAACTGCTTGTATTCTCTACCTGTATCATTTGGGTTGCCCATTGTTTCTCATTGGTTTATGCTAATAAACCAATTTACTTACAATTTTGTCTCTTTGAGATCTTGGAAAAGTTTGTTTTGTAGCTTTCTTTATCATATCTTTTTGTTACAGTTTTTTTTTAATAAGATGTGTGAGCCTTTAGTTTTAAGGAATTATCTTACAATTTGTACTTTCAGTTTTGTTTTTTCTTTGTTTTAGGGTTTTTTGTTTATTCTCTTTGTATTCGTGCATTCAATTTTTATGTTTCACATTTAGGTCTGTGACCCATATGAAATTTAGTTTTCCAGAGAGTGTATGAAAGGGATGTGATTTCGTTATTCTCCTCCCTCGTCAGCTACCTGTCTCTATGCTGTTCACTGAGTATCCTCCGGCCTCCCACTGTCCCCCTCCATCGTTCCCCTGTCCCTACACCTGTGTGAGACTGTTTCTGGCCTCTGCATTCTTCGCTGATCTTTTTCCGACAGTCTACTATCACTGCACTGTCTACATTTTTCTGCCTGAAGTTGTATGTTACCAAAAGAGTTACGAACTGACCCTTCATATTTTTCTTTAATTTGATACACAGCAAGCAGAAATAGCTCACAGCTGGAGGTAACCTTCTCTAGTTTCATCTCTCCATTCAGCTTTGCCTTAGTTTCTCTTGCTTTTGATCCTTTCAGTCGGATCTTTTGTGTACCTGTGGTAGAGGTGCTATTTCATCCAGCTGTGGCTTTCTTTCCTATTTTTAACTGGAAGTATTTAGGGTTTAAAGTTAGCAGGGGTCATGTCATGGTTTCCTGTCCTGTAGAGCCATGTCTTACCCCCATCCCTTCCCCCTTCCTTGCTTCCTTACTTCTTTACCTCCTTTGTTTCTTTGTTTTGCTTTTTGTTTTTTGAGACAGGATCTTGCTGTGTATTCCACGCTGGCCTTGAACTCACTATGTAAACCCAGACTAGCTCTAAACTTAGAGCAATCCTCCTGCCTCAGCCTCACAAGTGCTGGGATTACAGGAATGTGCCACCACGCTGGCCTGTCCTTCCTTCCCCTTCCCCTCCCCTCCTTGCCTCTCCTTTTCCTTTCCTTTCCTTTCCTTTCCTGTCTCAAATTTCCAAGATTATTTTCAACTGTAATGGGCATTTTGTTCTTCTTACATGCTGAACTTTTTATGTTTCCCCCATTTATTTAAATCATTTGACTTGAAATGAGGCACATTTTAAAGGAGTGTCACTTTAAACCACGTGAACAGAATATGAAGTCAGGTCAGTGGGACAAAGTCAAAAGCTCACAAGTGACTATGAGAGTGAGTGCAGCTTTGTGTCTCATAATGAAGTCATCGCAGTCTTAGCTAGTTAACAGCATATCCAAAAATCAAGTATGTAGTTTGTGTCATATACCAAACCATTCTAATTTCGATTAACAGACTGCCACTATGGCCAGTATAACTGCCGCTGCTGCTACTACCATTATTGCAGAAGGCTCGAGCTGTACTGAAATTCCTATCCCCTGGTTCCAAATCAGACGTAATGAGAATGCGTGTTCCTTAAAGGAAAGCAGTGATGGCAGAGAAGTGAAAATAAAGGAGAAGAAAATGTGTTTTCAGTCTGGCTTTCTGCTCCCTGGCTGGTTCTCTTTGGCCCACCAGCGGGACCATTTCCAGCCCCTCGGCTCTCCGCCTCACACCCTCTGCCGGGGCTGTGGCTGTCTTTGGCTTTGTGTGCGTCACTTTCTGCAGGAAGCCTGGAACGCTGACCTGAAACTTTTCAGTTTCTTTCTTTGCGTGGCAAAATGTGTTCCCTTCCCATCCTCACACTTCTCACCTTGCACTATAATTGCTTGTCACCCTTTGTCCTCCTCCAGATTTAAATCTGTGAGGATAGAACTGTGCTCGTGTTCCTTCACTCACCGAGGAAACATTTTAAAGCACCATTTTGGGTTCCTGCCCTTGAAACTCAAATCATTGTGAGACCAAGGGAAAGTTGAGTAAATATTAATCCGTACTTTGAAAGCACTACTGTCTAAACTTTGGGACCTAGACATTAAATTGAAAAGGTTCTAAAAGGTACTG
Source organism: Hystrix cristata (assembly GCA_004026905.1). Taxonomy (NCBI): domain Eukaryota; kingdom Metazoa; phylum Chordata; class Mammalia; order Rodentia; family Hystricidae; genus Hystrix; species Hystrix cristata. Next base: position 26,718 of record PVJO010006108.1, read on the forward strand.
CAAGGGAAAAAAATCAAAATAAAAAGATAAATTAGCATCTGGTGAAAAAATATGATACAGTCAGAATGTTCATTACATTAAGAAGCAATATAAATGATAGTAAAAATTATAAGCCTAAATGAAGAATTGAGAAATGCTTTGAAGTGGCAATCACCTGCTTGGCCATGTCAGCCAGAAATCTGAGTCTGGTCCTTGTCTTCTCCTGTTCCTTCCTCCCAGCTTCTCTCAAGCCACCACTGTTCCTGCACACTAGTCACCGTCAGAATACAGTCTTGTCTTCCCACCGTGACACTCAGGTGCCTCAGGCATCTGGCTCATTTCCCTCAGCCTTTGCCCTGCCTGCCCCTACTTGTCCCCTGTGACCTTGGTATTCTGAAGGACTTGAGGTCCCTGCTGCTCCAGCTGTGGCCTGAAATCCCTTCCCACCATCACATGACTCTTACCAGTCCTTCACTCCTATTTCTGTTCCAGCGGAAAACTTTTAAGTATTTCAGTGATTTATGCACAGCCTCCTTTCCCAGGGATAGCTTGTGTAAACGCATTTTGTCCTAGTGTGATACACACCAGGAGACAACCTGAAGGCTTTTTTAATTGCCTTTCATTTGTTTGCATGTAACCCTAGGTAGTATCAGGTGTTCTTCTCTGAATGGAATCTTGTCCATGTTTCAGCCCTATGCCCTCCCATACTGTGCTACACCGGTGAGCCAAGTATCACTGAGTCCATCTGTCTCCACAGGAGTGGAGGTGCTCTGGCTCTTTTGGGATCCTTTCTTGGGGCATAAATCGAGACCCCGTAGTGATACACATGTGAGTTCCCTTACCTTGTTCAGGAGGCCAAGGGGCAAGTTTCTCCCCGTACAAAGATGGTGAGCCTGCACATCTCTAGGAAGTTGTTGTTTGCTCGCATGTTTTGTAGTACCAGAGCTTGTACCCTGGGCCTCATGAGTGCTAGGCCAGCACTCTACCACTGAGCTACATCTCCAGACCCTCTAAGAGTTTTTGAGGTATTACTTTTTCTTTTCATTTATTCTCTTCTAAGAATGGGATCCACAGATCTTGGTAGAACTTGCTTAGAACTGTTATTACCTCCAGCTGTTTCTGTAACAAAAATTTATGACATGGTAATGTCCTTGTTGCAAGACTCTTCCCCAAGGCCTCCCCTTATACCTAGAAGTACAACTGATTTTATGGACTTTGCAGCATAGTGGGCAGACTTGACCCGTCTTTGGAAGGCCTTGGCTAACTGGTACCAGTCCACTTTGGAGATGCTGGCCCACCCTAGCTTGGCAAATGATCTTTTATATTTATGTACCTTCTGCCCACCTACCTTCATAGCAGGGTTTCTAAAGCACGTGGGTTCCCTAACACTCTCAGTAGTGGAGTCCAAGAGAGCGGAATCAGAGTTTTGAGAGAAGATACACAACAAGGGCATAGAATTGGGCGTGGAAGAGAGGGGCTTCTGTGACATCCAAGACAAGGCTGAGAGCAGAAGGTAGCCTTCCAGAAACCATGTTCTCTAGGTTCCCACTTCCTGCAGAGTCTGCACTTTAAAAAAAAGAGTCCTCATGTCCCTTCCAGAGTGATGGTCACTGCTCTCACAGACCTGAGGCTGTGTGGACATCCCTGACATACGACGTAAATTTACTGCAGATTTAGGACACACTCATTCCAGCCTGAACAGGTTAAGAGGGATGGGTTGGTGGTTCTTGGGTGTAGTGATGGCAAAGTCAGTTTAATATAAAAGATTAAAGGATCATCTTCTAGCTAGAATAGTAATATATTTTCCTACAAAATGTTTTTCAATTCTAGTAATGTTTTTATTACAGCAGTGAAGTAGTACTCTACAAATCTAAATTCTCCTTAAGGTAGAAATGCTGATTTTTCTTTTTGGTTTTTGTACAAGGTTTATTGAACGTCTTTATGCAGCAGCCTTCATTTTCTAGATACAGCTGCCAGGAAGACCCTGTTGTGCTGTAGGGACCGGGTGGGGCGTGGCAGGCAGTTCCGGCTTCCCACACTTGGGTTCTGAGGTGGGGGTGGTGGGCAGGATGGCATCTTTGGGTTCCACAGTGCTCTTACAGTCAGGCAGGGCCTTCATGGGGCCAGTCTTACCGTTGGATCTCAGGGCAGCACGTTTACTTTGATGCCGAGCACATGCTGTCTGAGCAGCACATGGTGCACAGTAGTGTGTCAGTGTAGTAGCTGACGTTGTTCCCACTGTGGATCATCAGGTCATCCACTTGAGTCCAAGTTCATGGACTTGGCTCTCAGTCCTTAGAGTTTCCCAGACACCACGACCTCATGGCCTGTGGCCCCACTCTCCATGATAAACTGCACCACCATAGCAGGTGCTCCTTGCGGGAAGACCTCTGAGGAGTTTGTGACAGACGTTCCGCCTGGGCAGTGGCACATAGACCTCTTCTTGCCACCTTTTCGGCAGAAAGTGCTACACTGCCTTCAGGAAGCCAACTTCTTCTAAACTACAGTGCTCAATTCTTGGATCTGCTGACCCTTCCCACCAGGAACATTCTGTACCCTGGCAGCTAAGATAATGATTTCTGTCCTGGTAGGTGTATCTTGGACCTCAGCTCTAGAGTAGACATCTTCAGCCAGCTCCCAAGTAAGAAAGAAGCACATCAGCTCAACTTCCTCTTTTTGGAAATCTGCACTGCCATCATGCTGCTTCGCACAGCCAAAAGCAAGGCAGCAAGGCTGTTTCTGTCCCTACCAGTTTGTCCCTAGAAAGCAGCTTTAGTATTCAGTCTTCCTGCCTGCCAGTGTTACCTTACCCTAAACTGGTCAACTTACGTTGCACCTGGGAGCTGCTAAGAGTGAGAAAGTTTTCAATAGAAAACCGATCCTTCTCTCAGGCCCCAGTATTTTCAGTCTCTAAAATACTGCTAAAAATGTTCATAATATTATTTGTTTCTAAGACCTTTTGAAAGTTTTGGGGGGGACATCCCCCCCAAAAACTGGCCTGCCAGCATTTACAGAATACTAAAGTTTCAAAAGAATTTGCAGGGTATGTTTAGTTTGTAGAACCTAGAGGGGGAGTTTGGGCGCAGCTGAAGAAGTCAGCATTTCGCTGGACATTACCCATCATCCAGTGTGTGCCACACAGCTGACATGCTAACTTATCTAATTTTACCTATTGTGTAGACAAGGATGAGGTCATGAAAGATATGGATTATGGATCACTTATCCTGAGATACGCAAAAGTTACAGGTGTATACCTAAAAAAAGTTAGAATTCTTGCTGCTGTCTCCATATTCTTCAACCTATTGTTTATTCCCCCTCTCTTTTTTAAATCATATGTTTTTCTAGGGAAAATAAATGCTTATACCCCCTCTAATCCTTGAAATTTGAAAATAAATATAGTGACTAAAAACAAATCACTGTCACACTGATTTGGAATTTTTCCCTCCTTGAACATCAGTCCTCCTCCTATCTCAGAAATTTCGCAATGATTTCCTAGAGGGAGCACATCCCTCCTTCCCCAGTCCCAGCTGAAAAATGCTTTAGCAGATGTACTTCATGTGGAGGAACTAGTATACCTTTTTTATTGTTACAGTTTTGACCAACATGACTGCAGTGAAGAAAGCACAAGATTTAAATAGAAAAAAGATAGAAAATTATATAGATAGTATAATAGTGTAAAGATGTGTGCCAGTAGAGAAGGGGAAAACAGTGGCAGTTTTAGAATGGTTTGATGATGGATATACTGTTCCTTTTTGTCGGGGAGGGGGGTTGCTGGGAATTGAACTCAGAGCTTTGCGCCTGCTAGGCAAGCACCCTACCACTGAGCTAAATCCCCAACCCTGTTCCTTTTTTAAAATTATGCTTGATACCATTTTTTTTCATATTTTATTTTCTTAGTAGTACATGTTTGCAGTACCTAATGATTACATTCGTCATGGGGGATGTGTATGTAATACATCTTAATTTTTTGTCCCCTTCCCCTCACTGTTAGTTCTTCGCCTCCTTGTTTACAAAAGATATATTTGCATTTTTTCTTTCAATTCCTTTTCTTTAAATCCCTTTTCCCTTTTTCTCCTCTTCCACCTATCTCTTGTTCCCCTTTTCATTTGAACATGTTCTTCCTACTTTCCAATATCTGCCCTCCATTTTGCTCCTTACTTAACCTTCGGGTTTCTCACATAGGAGAATCAATGCAATATTTAAACTTGTGTGTCTTATTTCACTGAAGATTATGATCTCAAGGTGCATCCTTTTACCAATGAATGACTCAATTTTATCCTTGCTTATGGCAGAAGTACTCCGTTGTGTATAAATACAACATTGTCTTTATCTGTTCATCTGTTGATGGGCATATGGGCCGTTTCCAGGATTTAGCTGTTGTAAATTGTGCTGCGGTATGTCACTGTGGTATGATGACCTTAACTCTTTTGGGAAAATACCCAGAAGGGGAATAGCTGGGTCAAATGAAACCTCTGGTTTTAGTTTTTTGAGGAATCTCCATACTGATTTCTGTAGTGGTTGTACCAGTTTATGCTCCCACCAGCATTGGAGAAGGGTTCCTTTCCCTCCGTAGCCCCACCAGCATTTATTGTTGGTTGAGTTCTTGATGGTAGCCATTCTTTCTGAAATGAGGTGGAATCTCAGTGTTGTTTTAATGTGCACATCTCAAATGGCCAGTGATGCTGAACATTTTTTCCTATATTTATTAACCATTTGTACTTCATCTGAGAAATACCTATGTGTTTTAGGTGCCCATTTTTGGATTGGGACTTGAAATTTGAGGGATCTCATTTTTTTGAGTTCTTTATGTATTTTAGGTATTAGTCCTCTAAGGAGTAGCTGGCAAAAGTTTTTTTCCCATTCTGTGAGTTGTCTCTTCACTCTGTTGGTGATGTCCTTTGCTGTGCAGAAGTGTTTTTTAATTTGATGTGATCCTATTTGTTGGGATCATCAAAAATATCCTGTCAGCATTCTGATTAGCAAGAATTAGTTTGGTATTTGAATAGTAAAATGTAAATCAGAAGTTGAAAGAGACAGTGTCTAAATACACTGCCCACCTGCTGTTTGTGTCCCATGTGATACAGAGGACAGCAGCGTTTGGCTTTTCTTGGAGGCTGTGTGTTCTGTGTGCAGGAAAGAGATGCAGGCAGGTGAGAGGCCGGAAGTAGGACGCATGGGGTTTTCCTGTACTCTAGCCTTCCTGGGAATTGAGCTGTTTCCAGGAGTCTTGGTGGAAATGTGGGCACCAGCTGTGTTGGCTCATGGTACCTGGGCCAATGCACTGTGCAGACTTCTCTGTGTGCTGGGCCAGCAGGTGCAATGGTAAGAAATCTAGACTTTGCCAGGGAAGTACCCTGGCAGGCACAGAGAGCTTAGCACCGTGGAAACTTTAGCCTGAGGAGGGTCCCAGGCACAGAAAGGGTCCAGTAGTGGCAAACCTACGGCTGTTTGTCATCATTGAAAGCTCTAGGGGTTTGCCGTCACTGAACGTCACGCCTGAGCTGAGCAGCTGAGGGAGCTGGTGAACGTTTAGGTGAGGCAGAGCAGGTCTCCCGGGTCTGACAGGTGCCTTGGAATCTAAGGGGTGGTTGGTGAAAACGGAAGCCCCTTTCTGTGAACCTTTGGGTAGCTGTGCCGAGAGCAGTGTGTGCAACAGGGAAGAGTGCAGGCTGACCCGAGGAGTGTTCTCTGATGCTCGGAGCCCTCTGCTCATTCAGTGAGGCGAGCAGAGGGAGGGGCCCATGGTGCAGTTAGGTAGCAAGAAGCCCCTAGAGTGATGCCCGTTCCCAGGTGGCTGTGGGGCTGCGTGCCACCTGTCACCCTGCCCCTTCACAGCGCTGTGTCGGCTGACCACAGAAGGGTGGTTTCCTTGATTTCCTTTAGTTGTTCCTAAGCCCAAAATGCAAGAGTTGGTGCTGATGCAATATCCTCGCCCTTTCTTCCCGTGTCACCTTGCTGTGCACCAGGCGACCTCACGCTCCCTACCCCCCAGTCAATCTTGCCCTCAACACAGAGCCACAGAAATGACCTTCTGTTCATTTTGTAATGTGCCTTAACATTGTCCACCCCTGTTCTGGATGTGAGCTTCAGAGTGCCCCTTCATCTCTCTGTCTAGGATACTCTCTGCTCCCATCTGCTCTGCACCCTTCAGTCTCCTGCAGCCATCAGCCAGGAGCCTGGAAGGCAGGGAGAGGGCAGTTTCTCTTTAAATCTGGGCCCATACGGAAGCTCACTAGGGCTGGGTACCCCATAGCAACGTCACTGTTGAAGTGTCGGTAAGTTTCTTTTATCCATAGGCAAGTGAATTGGCAAAAGAGGTTATTTCAGCAGTCAACTTACGTTTCTGAAAAACAAAATCATAATTAGAAAGAATCATTGTTTTCAGACAAATATGGGTGGGAATGATCATTTCTGTGGTTGAAGCAGGTGTGCTTTAACCACATCTCTTGCAGTAGGATCTATACATCTGGAAAACAAAAGCTAGCATAATTTCTGTGTTTCTGCAGCAGTTACTATCCAGGTTTATAAAAGCTACAACACAGATCTGCCTCTTTCTGTGCAAGATTTGGAAGTGTTTGGCTCTGACGTGTGTACTACGCGAATGCAGTTAAGTTCCTGACAAATTCAGACTTCATCATCCTCGACTGACCCCGTGATCTTGTTCTCTCTGCAGGAATAGGAGGCCTTCAAGACTTCGTGCTGAAATCTGCGACGCTGTGTAGCCTGCCGTCCTGCCCCCCTTTCGTGCCGCTCAGCTTCGAAGCCACCCCTATCGTGAGAGTTGCTGTTGAGCCGAAGCACCCAAGTAAGTGGCCTTGCTTTTAAGAGCATGTGATCCGCATCCTTTACTCATACCAGTTAGAAACGAAAACAGCTTTCTGTACCTGTAACTACACCTGTGTGGACTTGTGTGCTAAGGTTTCGTGTACCTTACGAATGACGTTCCTTGCACTGCTGAAGTGCTTGACCTCTCGTGGTTTGCTCAGGAGTACACTGTGCGTTTTTGTTGATGTGTGTAGTAGTAGTAACCCTTGAAGGGTGGGCGTCAAACCTGTCCTAGGAACATGGCATGATTAGTATTGGCTGTCTGAGGAGACTGTATTCTTCTTGATGGCAGAGACAGGGTCATCTCTGCATCCTCCTGGCCTCCTGGCTTGTAGCTCAGCAAAGCTTCTGTTTCATACGACTGCTTCCAAGTTAGAATCTTATCCCAAGCTTCCTATTTCAGAATTCATCTTCTGCTGTTCTCTGCTAGGCTTGCTGGATTATTTGGACACAGATCATTTCCTGTCTCTTCAGATACTATTTCCTGCCCTTTCTTCCTGGCTGCCTGATCATACCATCATGAATCCTTTGTCTTTGGTTTTACCATTTGCCCAGCCAGTCCTTACGAGTGCCTGTATTTCTCTTCCCGTGACTTTCACTGAGCCTTTATCCAGGGCTGAGTGCAGTCGGCGGAGAATCAGTCTGGTGCGCAATGGCCTCACTGAGCCTGTATGTATGTGTTCTTCCTCTCTTCTGCTGGGGCGTTCCAAAAACTCATCCCTTCTCCAAACTGATCCTCAGCCATTTGAGGGAGCCCAGAACCCTGAAGCAGATACTTGGAGCACTGCGACTGTGACCTCTGGGCTCTGTCTGGCCTTGGGCCTCTGAGCAGGGATATTTCTCAGGATCCCTAGACTGACTGTGCCTTGGTTGCCTTGTGGGTTCACCCCGTTCTCTGTATAGTCAGTTTCTTCTCTGTGGGTTTGCCCAGGCCCTGACTCTTGATGGTTCTGTTTTGTTCTGCTCCCTGGGCTGGCTGTGGTCACTGTCCACTGCATCCAACCCCATGAAGCACAGGGTACAAGAAAGTTTAGTTGTCTTTAAGTTGTGACATTGAATTCTGGCCACCAAGGAATGTTCTGAAATGTATCTATATTCTTACTTAGTTTTTCTTACTGCATTTGTGTCTAAAGTATACAAACAGGAATTATCAAATACTGTATTTGATCATTTAAGCTTCACTACTTTAATGCAAATGTATGATTTTCAGAAGGCCACTTGATGGTTGTATGCTGGTCTGTGCTCTTATCCAAGACAAGTAAGAGTCCCACCCTGCGGCTCAGCAGGACCAGCAGGACCAGCAGGACTGTGAGGCACAGGTCCGTCTCTGCTTTTTCTTGTAGCACGTGAGGGTCCATGAGATTAACTTCTTTTACTTGCCCTAAAATGAGATAGTCTAAAAAAGGATTATTTAGGATTAGCTCTCTGGATGCTGAAATACATTCAAACATGTTTCATTAAATTTTTCTGAATTTTGTAAAAAATAAATTACAATGATTGGATGGGGCATCCATTTTTGTTTATAATTTTTAAGAGTGTTGCTGCTTTTTCCCACTGTGTTGTTTTTACTGGATTCATCATGCATTTCTTGGTTGTGTTACTGAACTGCTCCATTTGTATGTCTCATTAAATTTTATACTCATTGGTCTGTAACGCTGGCATCATATTTGTTATGGTTTGTGTCTAGATGTCCCCCCAAAGCCTCATGTGGTAAGAGATAGCTGGATCTAGAGTGTGTGATTACTAAATTGATCCATTGATCGGTTTGGCATGGTTCTGCTGGGATCAAGGATGTGAGACTGAGATTGGGGGTGGGAGTGCGGGTCGCCCTGGAGACAGGTAGCCTAGATAAAAGATACAGGTAGAAGCTAACTAGCTGTTTGTTTGCATTGCTTATTTGCATACATTCCTTGCATTTACTCACTTTACTTTGCTGCCGGTCTGTCATGCCGGTCCGCCCTGCCTCTGCCATGCCGCCCTGCCTTGGACCCAGCGGACTATAGACTGAAACCTCTGCAGACTGTGAGCTAATAAACCTTTCTTCCCCTAACTTTGGGTGTCGAGTATTCTGTCCCAACAACAAGAGAAAAGTAACTAAAACAATATTTTACTTTCAAAACATCTGAGAAAACTTTCCTAGGTGTTCTCTTCATTCCTGTGTGTCCTCCCTTACAATATACTTAGTGTCTCTTTACTCTTTGCCCTAACACACTTCCTTTGGGACAGTACGCTTTTCTCTATGTGTCCTGTGGCTGTTGAAATGTTCCTCCCTCTTGCAGCCAGACTCCCGTATGACCCTGTCCCTGAGGAGCCCGCCCACCCCACTGTAGACTAGAATGTGTACCCTGAGCCGCTTGTGTTTCTTCGTCACAGACTGGGTTGGCCAGTCCCAAACACACCTCGTACTCTTCTTCAGCCAGAAGCAGATCCTGAGCATTTGTTCTCTCTCTTTTCTTTGTCTGATTTCCCTGGGTAGGAGTCCAAATGTCACATCTGCACGCACACAGGAGCTACTCAGAAATCATCATGGAGGGACCACAGGCATCCCAAAGCCGTGATTACTCAGTCACTGATCCCTCCTGTATTCCACACATTATACTGAGGATTTTCCATTGATTATCCCACGTAACTCTCTCAAAAGTTGTGTGCAGTAGGATGCTATTTTTACCCTATTCTCACGTGAGGGAAACTGAGGCATGAAAAAATTAATTTATCCAAAGTTTACAGTTAGCATTTGAGTCAGGAATCAAACCTCTCCCTCAGGACAATTGTGGATCTTCACCTGTAGGAGGAATTTAAGAAATCCTGTTTATCTCAGAATTCTTTCATCCTCTGTCCTTGTCTATTGGAGGGGGGAGGCTTTTGTTCCTGTGGATACATGGATGTTTCATGTACATTATAAAACACAAAAGTAGAAATTATTTAAACGTTGAAATTAAAATGATGTAAGTTTTTTTGGTTTTTGTTTTTGTGGTTGTTGGGGGGTTCTTGGTTTGTTTTTGAATACTGGGATTAAACCCAGGGGCTTGCACATGCTAGGCAAGCACTCTGCCACTGAGCTACATCCCCAGCCCTTTTTATTTTTATTTTGCAACAGGCTGAGCTTGAACTTGTGATTATCCTGCCTCAGCCTTTTGGTTTTTGATGGAGCTCCATACTACAGGTATATATCGTTTATGTGTGATTGTGGTTTGTACTCTTAGTGCCTTGAAACAGCACTAATCATTTCTTTATAGTCCCTTTGGTCAGGAGTTTGAGTGCCGCTCAGCCTCGTGTCTCCCTGTAGTTGCAGCCATAGGTCCCCTGGGGCCGTAGCCACCTGGAGACTCGGTTGTCCTTCAGGTGGTGCAGGCTGGGCTTCGGCTCCTCCCCACCAGGACCTTCTCATGGCTGCTCAAGCATCCTGAAGCGTAGCACGGGGTCACTGGCTTCCGCCAATACCTGGGACTGGACCTCAGAGTCACACATGGCTACCTCCAGAGTATTCTGTTGGTCACACAGGCCAGTCTGACTCACTGTAGGGGGGACACATGGCATCGTGAAGGTCAAGGACTGGATGATAGGGGCTGAATTAGAAGCTGGCTATACAATAAGGTCTCACTGTTTTTCAAGATCTTGCCTTCACACTGTAATATTGCTACTTAAACGTCTGCTTCCATTTAGTACAACACTTTATTTTAAAGTTATTGTTCCTGGAAGAGCCATGTCACAGAGTTGCAAAGTGCCAGTGAAACAATGTACCATCTCTGCCTTTTACCAAGTCACAGTGTCCATTGTAGACCTGCATTCACCACCCGTACAAGGCTTTAAAGAATTGGGGATAAGAAGTAATTCTTTTCCTTAGTGTTAGTTTTTCTTATACCACTTGGGAAGTATTCATTTTTGTCTTCAATGAATTATCTGCTTAGAAGGTTTTTAATTTGGGGTAGGAAATTCACCTTCCAAATTTTGAGAGGTTTGTACATGGTGTGTTTATTACCTTGGCTTTGGCAACAGAATGATGACTGTCAATGGAAAAGTTTTAAAATAATTTCAACATGTTATCTCCATGTTTCAAATTTTGTTTAAAATATTTCTTCTTATTATTAAGCTGTTACCTTTACTTAAGAGACAGATTTTAAGTGTGTGTTTAATTTGGCTGATGGAGAGCAGGGAGAAGCTGTGATGTGCATATACTCCTGGTATTTTCAGTGACCTCTGTAGGAATCCTTGGAAGCCAGGTTCTAAATTTTGTGAAGGTTAGGGTAGTGACACCAGATGACACCTGTCAGTCCCCTGAGTTAGGCAGAGGAGAATGACGGCATGCTTTGAAAGGCACAGGCAAGGTACCTCTCCTGGCCCTGCCTGTGGTGCAGCCCCCGCCTGCCTCCTGGCTCCTGCACCTGAGTGGCTGTCCTTGCTGCCCTGTGCTGTGTGCTGTGGGCATGGGCTCCAGGCCTACTAATCAGCTTCAAAACCAGGGTCTGCTACATCGTCGTACTTCATATTGGGCACAACTCCTTAGCTTTTCTGTGCTTGTTTCCTCATCTGCTGAGTGAGAACATGAATCGTGCCTGCCTCATAGTTCATGGTTTCATATGGGCCAAATGCTTGTCTGACACAGGGATGGTGCTACAAGGTATAATTTGTTATTAGATTTTTTTTTTTCTTTTTTACTCGGGACTGAACCCAGGACCTTCACATCATGCTGCATCCCCAGCCCTTGTTTTAATTGTTTATTTTGAGGCAGGCCTTGTTAACTTCCTAAATTATGATACCATGAGAATCTATGACACTCCTGTCTCAGCCCTCCAGAGTTCCAGGATTACAGGTGTATGCCACCATGCCCAGCTAAAAGAATTTTATTTCAAAAATGAATAGGTATGGAAGTTCTAATATTCTTTTCTTGCCCACTAATTAATAAAAATTCATAAGGTTTATTAAAAACCACTGCCTTGCTAAAAGCTCCTGTGGTTTTCTGTGTTTAGCATGTTGAAACCGAACTGCGAACTGTTGCTAAGTCTTTTCTTCAAATGTGGCATTGAAACAGTGCTGCATTAAAAATGCCTTCAAAGCCACTGTCTCTGCTTAAGCAGCAGCAAGAGACTTCCTGTGGCCTCCCTTGCGTGAATAGGAGAAAGGGAGGGGAAAGGCAGCTGTCACAGTCCCCACCCATGCTGTAGTTCCCGTGAACTGTAGGGAAGGTGTGTTTGTGTGCACCGAAAGCACGTGCAGAGTGCAGTGCGGGTGGTGCCACTGCCCCACCAGGTGAAGTAGCCGGTGTGTGTGTTGTAAAAGCTGCAGTCTGTTAAGCAGCGTCACAAATAGTTATTTTTAGTATGAAGTTCGGTAGTTTCTTGCTTATCATGTTAAATGATTCTCTTGCTGATTTGTTGATGTTATACGTGCCATTTGAGAAGGTATTCTGTTACGTTTCTAGGTATGTAATATGTGCATTTATAATAAGATTTAAGTGATATTGGATCTTTAATTTTTGTAATAATGATGTTTGTAATAATGACCATTTGAAGAAGTTGTGTAGGTCTGCTGTGGAGTGTGGATGTTAAGCATGTGAGTGTCGTGTGTTGGCTGTACAGATAAATGCATACCAAGTATAAACTGTATCTATTACTTTAAGATTTTATTTCATTGTAATTTTCTTATCAGTGGCTGTTGTCTTTAGACTATATTGGTTCTTATATTTAATCAGTATTTTATTTTATTAACCTAGGTGAAATGCCTCAGCTCGTGAAAGGAATGAAGCTTTTGAACCAAGCTGATCCCTGTGTCCAGATTTTAATTCAGGAAACAGGAGAGCACGTTTTGGTCACAGCAGGGGAAGTTCACCTTCAGCGATGTTTGGATGACTTAAAAGAAAGGTTAGAGATGGAGAAATGATAGGTCCCCTATCAAGGGGATGTTTCAGTGTTCCTAAACCAGTCAAACTTGGACTCCAACCTGTTTTTGGAGAAAAATGAAATGCCCTCCATTCAGACATGGACTGTTTTTGGATCATAAATTTATTTTTTATTAACTGAAAAGTGGCATTTATTGCCTAAACTATTTTGCAGTTTTAGTTTGAATTATGAAACATTTTCCTGTATTTGTATTTTACTTTAAGCATATACATGAAGAGCACCTATGAAGGTGATACGTAAGTGTCATTAAATGGGCAACCTAAATCAATTTTTATAAACATTTTTCAGGGTTGAGCATGTAACTCAAGGGGTAGAGAACTTGCATAGCAAGCTCAGGCCCTGGGTTCAATGCCCAGCACTACCAAAAGAATCATATTCTGCTTATTACTAGTAGATAGAAATAAAATAGATTTTGCATAGTATTCTGGAATACAGCAATCAGGCTGAAACTGTTTACTAGTCTTAATTGTTTCTAAAGACTCTTTTAGGTTTTTAGCCCATGATGACAGTTTTATTTCTCTTGTCCAATTCTAATACTTATTTGTTTGTTCTTTCTAATGCTGCCGAAATCCTGCAGTACAATGCTAAACAGAACCTCTAACAGTGGGTACCTTTGTCTTGACCCTGAGTGCAAATGGCAGCTTTCAGAGATTTTGCCAGTAGTATATGTTTGCTATAGTTATTTTGAAGATGCTTGTTATCAGTTTTATTCTTGGCTTGCTAAGAAAAAAGATCATGCATAGATGCTCAGTCATTTTTTTTTTAAGATGTAAAAATCAAGAATGGGTGTTGAATTTTCCTGAATGCCAATTTTGTATTTCTAAAGATGGTTCAGAAATTAACATGTATTTTGATACATTATTTTAACAGAGGTAATACAAACTAATTTTTGTATAACCTATAATTTAAAAAAACCATCTGTTGTGATGAATTTTTCCCTTAACTACACTGTTTAATTCAGTTTTTCAGTATAGCATAATGACTGAGTGTGAATTCTAAAGTCAGGCCGAGGTTTGGATCCTAAATTCTCCATTTACTAGCCATTTGGAGAAGAAGCTTCGTCTGTCTTAGCTAATTTTCCCTTCTATAAAATGAGGATAATACTAATACTCCCAAAAAAATAGTTCATGTCAAACACAGTGTTAATAATCCTTACCTCATACGTAATGAGTGCACATCAAAAACAGAATGCATATGCCTGTGTGTTTATTTTCCATTTTATAGTAATTTTAGCTTTGATATCTGAATTATTTGAACTATAGTTTTGTCTGTGCCTGCTGTTGGGTCTGAGTGTCAGAGTAACTGTGAATTAATACATGTGGACCTTGATCTTGTATAGTAAGCATGTTTATATAAATTATTAAAACAAGCTAATCATTGGAAATGAAAAAAATTACAAAACTATTAACTTTTTTTGAACAGTACTGGGGATTGAGCCTTCGCACTGAGCTCTATCCTCACCCGTGTTTTAATTTTTGAGTCCGGCCTGACTCAGTTGCCCTGGGTGGGCTTGAACTTGTGATCCTCCCGCATCAGCCTCCTGTAGTTCTTAGATTACCGGCATCCTCCAACACATCCCACTGCAGGACCGTATCTTTTATTGGAAGTAACCTTTTTCACATTTTTTCCCACATGTAGTGTATTTCAAATTCTGTATGCTAAAATCAGTTTGGATATCATTTTCAGAAAACAGTTTATTGACTTTTCAAATTTATGAAGTCATAAGATGGGATACCTCCCCCACTTGTACAAAGTGTAGAAAATAGAAAATCTAGACTCAAATGTAAACATTTCAAAAACCCGCTTTCAGTTTCCTTGCTAAATAACATTTCCTAAGGAAAAAGTTCCTCTAATGTGCCTGTGTACATCTGCACACACGTGCGTGCATTTTTACACACAGTGTCTCCATCCACATTGGCAGTGATGACTGTGCACCAGTCTGGAACTGCAGTGCTCACTGGCAGTGAGGAAGAGAGAAACTAAGAGACAGAGAAGTCACCTGCTTCCGTTATCATCAGAATTAGTGTCAGACTCTGTCCTGTGTGACTTGCAGCTTAATTCGGAAGAAAGGCCAGCACGAAACTAAAGTTGTGTTATGTGGGGTAAGGGCTTTCTGAACTCGGTGCCAGGTCACGGCTCTGGACCTGTGCTGTCCAGTATAGTGGCCACTACTCACGTGAAGCTCTTTAAAATCAAATTAGTTAAAATCAGGATTAAAAATCCAATTCCTCTGTCACGCTAGCCAGATTTCAGATGCTCAGTAGCGACGTGTAACTGTTGAAACACAGTCGTTCCTATTATTGGCCACATCAAGTGCTTGGTAATTGTCATGAAGGTGGAGAAGGAAGGTGTGGGCGTCCTGACAGCCTCAGGGCCTCATTATCAAAGCAGTGTATGTTGTGAGGATTTGACTAACGTTCCTGGAATTCTCTGATTCTGCATGTTTTTAGAGCTATAGTGATTGGCAGATTGTACTTTGAAGAATTCATACGTCAAGTCCCATTAAAACATCTGTATTCCATTCAAAACATTTTTGTCTGAATAGGTGGTTTATTTCTCTTGAGAGTGAACAAAGTGGTGAAATTTCAGTACAGACATGGAACTCCCTGAAGGGGTGTTCCCATTAGAGATACTCTTTTCAAGCTGAAATGAAAGCAATATCATATCTGAATTATGATATATTGTAAATCACAAATCTTTCATAGTAAAATAATTTTTAAGTTTCTGTGCTTATGCACAGTCTTCATTGCATAATAGGAAGCACTGGTGCCATTTTGGCTTTAACTTTTTGGTATTTCTCTTGATTTTGTAGGTTTGCAAAGATTCATATCAGTGTATCTGAGCCCATTATTCCATTCAGAGAAACAATCACAAAACCCCCAAAAGTTGACATGGTCAATGAAGAAATAGGCAAACAGCAAAAAGTTGCGGTCATACACCAAACAAAAGAAGATCAGAGCAAAATTCCTGAAGGCGTCCAGGTTGACTCTGATGGGCTGATCACCATTACAACCCCTAATAAACTCGCCACGCTCAGTGTTCGGGCTGTGCCCCTTCCGGAAGAAGTCACTCAGATTCTGGAAGAAAACAGTGACTTGATTCGTTCTATGGAACAGCTGACATCCTCTTTGGACGAGGGCGGAAACACTCAGATGATTCATCAGAAGACTCCAGAGAAAATGTGGGAATTCAAAGGGAAACTGGAGCAGCACCTAACGGGGAGAAAGTGGAGGAACGTGGTTGACCTGATCTGGTCATTCGGCCCGAGAAAGTGCGGGCCTAACATCCTGGTCAGCAGAAGTGCGGACTCCCAGAACTCGGTGTGGGCGCGCGCAGCTGGCGGGGCTTCCCGGGCAGCCGGGAGACACCGAGACCTGGGCAACAGCATCGTGAGCGGCTTCCAGCTGGCAGCCCTCTCTGGCCCCATGTGTGAGGAGCCCCTCATGGGTGTCTGTTTTATTCTGGAAAGGTGGGACGTGAGTAAACTTCAGGAACAAGGAGCAAGTGACACCCGGGATCATGAGCAGAGTGGTGTAGTGGGCGAGGGCCGGGAGGGAGAGAGAAGCTGTCCCAGTGGGGATGAAGAGCACGCACTACCAGGTGGCTGTTCAGAGACCTCTGGGAAGAGGGCTTCTCAGAGAGGGGAACCCTCAGGCCCTGACTGCTATGGGCCCTTCTCAGGACAGCTCATCGCCACCATGAAGGAAGCCTGCCGCTATGCCCTGCAGGTGAAGCCTCAACGCCTTATGGCAGCCATGTACACCTGTGACATCATGGCCACCAGCGATGTCCTTGGTAAGGAGGGAGGTAATGCCGAGGAGTGCATGGGCGACAGTAGTCTCCAGATCCTTCACTCATTTAATGTTTTTGCAGAAGCTACATCATCTTGTGATTTACTAAGAGTTCAGATCTTAGAAAGCCAGAGACCTTAGGTACTAGCACCTTGCCTGTTGCAACACGCGGAATCTTGTTTTTGTCACCGAAGGTCTGGTAGCTGAAGGTTAAACTGCCTGCAAAGGTTACCATCCCAACCCGTGCGCATGCTTTTCTCCAGCAAGTAAGTGTGCCACAGTTGGTGGCCAGAGAATAAGGCAGCATCTTGTACTCACAACACAGAAGGGCTGTGTGAATCCCTCTCGGTCCTTTCTGAAAAATTCAGCCGAAGGTTTCATCCAGTTCTTGTTTTTTCTCTTTGGGAGAAGTGGCCTTCAGGGTCTCCAAAGGGCTAAGCTCTGGTAAAAAGCATCTGTGTTGACTTTTGACCAATACTACTTCACTTCCTAAAAAGAAGGCGGTTCTTCACAGTCGGTAGTGAGGTCCGAGTGAGAAAACCCCCCAGAGCCCGGCAGATCTTCTCCTTGGAGGTCATGGAATAGGCTCCACAGTGATGAGTGCATGAAGGAAATTTGGAATGTGGATCCATCTTCCCAGCTTCTTCTAAACCTGGGTCCTCTGTGTGATTAACTGCATTCATTTAGTAAGCTGCTTTTGCTGTTTAATTTCTGAAAGCAGAAATTTCAGGCTTTTGTTTGGGAGTGGGGTAGAGGTTTCTGAGGCTTGAACCCAGAGCTTTCACAACTACCTCCCCTCAGCCCATTTTTATTTTCATTGCGAGATGGTCTTGCTAAGTTCCCCAGGCGGTACTCAGACTTTGAGTCCTCCTGGGATTATAGGCATAGACACACCACTCCAGCCACCACCCCAAAGAAATTCAGGCTTCCTTCACAGTAAGGTTCCTGTGAGACAAACTGAGCATCCAGAGCAGCATTTGAAAAACACCTGCGCTAAACAGAGTCACCTAGATTGAGTGACTACGTAAAGCCAGTGTGTGCTGTAACGTAAATCAAGTCTCCAGATGCCGCCTGCACTGTCCAGTGTTTCTCGGCCTCATGTGGGTACAGCTATCTGTCAGCAGCTCCTGGAAGATACAGGTTAGCTTGGGGAACACCCATCTGGGTGATTTTCACTGTTGTTCTGCATTTTCATTTAGGACTTTCTTAAGGCAGAGGTAGAGTTAAAATGAAGTACTCTTGGTTCCTTCAGTTCCTTGAAGGAAGAGTTTGAAGCCGTTCTCTAGTCTCTCTGAGCCCCTCTTTCAATTCTTCTGTGGATGGGCAGCTCACCCTCAGTTCTGGGATCAGTCGGGGTCTTTGCTGTATTGAGCGAGAGTCCGTCTCCTGCTCATTTGTAGCCCTGTGTACCACCATCCACTGCACTCCATAGATCAGCACTTCTCAAACTTGGGAATGAGCATTAGTTTTCTGCTTTGTTGTCTTAGTCACAGTAGCCAGCACCCAGAACGTAAAGGAGGAGAGGTTTGTCTTGGTGCCCATTTCAGTCCATACATCAGGCTCTAGAGAAGCCCCCAGCGTGGCAGAGGGACCTGAGCAGAAGACAGCCAGCCGCTCATGTCGTGGCAGCAGAAGCAGAAGGGAGGAGCGGGCGGAAGATGCAGTGTGTGCCTCTGGACCCACCCCCTGGTCCAGCCTTCCTCCAAAAGCCCTGCCTGTGAGTGCAGGGGGCCCTTGAGGGACATCATGACGTAAACCCTAACATTCTCCATCAGCTGTTTTCATGACTTGTGCGCTCTTTCACCATTCCTGTTCCTATCCTTTGGACGTCCATCCTTGGTCTGCGTCCCTCTTCCGTAAAAGAACTTGGTTGAACACATTGCCAGAGAGGTGGTCCAGCCGGTAAGAACAGACAGGCGTTACCTCCCACGTGAGATACAGACTTCCCATAACGGGATTTAGGGCATGCATCGTGTCATTCCTCATGTGGAAAGTCAGGGTCAACCCCATTTCTGTTTTAAAAAATAATATCTTGCCACTGCGTTCCCCAAAGAGCAGAATCCAAATTTTGATGATTGGTCAGATCGTAGAAGTTGTATAGTCTCACTGATTCCTGTATTTCCCTACGAGGAATCTGAGTCTATGTAATTAATTTCTTAAGTTCTCTGTATAATAAGCATGACAATAATGGCAAAGGAAAATGTTTTAATGACAAAAATAATCCTTAATCTTCGCACATTGGTTCCTTTTTTATTTTTTTCATATGTTCTCGTCTAACAAGAAGTAAAACGCGGCAAGCTATGAATCAAATGTTTTGATGAAGTTGAGATCTGTTGTATCTGTTCCCTAATTATCAGCTTAGCAATCATAATAGAGGAAGCTTAGGTTAATCTAACTTTGTGTTGGGCTCTTTCATAATTGATGTTTTTAGACTCCCTTAGGGTCTGTTATCTTAAAACCTGTTGATTTTTGGTTTTGTATTTTCCTATCCCTCTGTGTGTTTAAAAGTCTAGGTGCCGTGTAGGTCTCTGCTTGTCCTTTTCCTCCCAAAGAAGGGAACACATTTCTCCCCCAAATTGCCATCACTTCTATGTGATCCATTTCAAGTGGCATTTATCCTTTTGTTTTCTAGGCTTTCAGCATGCCATGTGAAGCCAGAATCTGCTGTTGGCATGTATCAGATTAAAAATCACAGCGCACTGTTGAGTAATCCTTCTCTATTTTCTTGTTTCTAATAGGAAATGACCACCTGAACCCTGCATGTGACCAGGCCTTCCTAGGACAGTACCTCAAAATACCATTTGTCATTGGTTCTTTTATCCCGTCTTGCTTTTCTTTGCCTTGCCATCAGACTCTGCTCTGCTACTTCCCGGGGAAAGAGGTTTATGGTAACCCCGGGGGTTATTCATCCTCGGCTCTATTTGCCTCACCCGCTGCAGTTCGCACTGTGCCAGGCCTCATTAGCCCTACTCACGCCCACGGCGGGGCTCCTTTCCCCTCTGGCAGCTTTGTTGCTGTGGCTTGGTCTGTACCGTTTCTGGACCATTGGCCCTGGTCTCATGTCTTAACACATTTTCTTGGTACCAACTAGCTGTCACACTGCCGCATTACAAAGAAACTGTTTAGGTCTGATTGGGATTTTTTTTCTGCTGAAGTGGTTCAAAGTCCTCTTGCTTAGACTAGATAGTCTCTGCTGAGGCCTATTTTCTTGTTGCTTTTGAGGGACTCTTTGGTGTTGACAGCCAGTCTCTGGAGTTCCAGGTCTGTGAACACAATCAGGTGTTGACTTGTATTTTCCCTTTTCTTTGTAAATCAGCAACTTCAGGTGGAAAAAGAAACGGTTTTCTGTGTTCCTCGGGTTTGCTTCCTGTCTGCAAGATCTTCCTGTTAAGAGATCTTCTGAGATGTCAGACTCCACGGACCATTACTTCTAATTCTCTAGAAATTGACTCAAGTTGATTTTAGGTTTTTTATATTTAGCAAAATGAGTTTCCTCAATCTTTTTAAAACTTAGTTCTTTCTGTATAGATTGTTAAAACAATAACTGCTTTCCTAAATGGGTAGAATTACATATGATCAAAATGGGAAATTTTGGAGGAAAATACTAGTCTCAAAATTATTTTATCTGGGGAAAGAATCTCAAGAGAATGCCCCTCTTTGCTTTTAAAATCCACTTTTCTAAAAGTGTGGTTCTATTCTTATTTTTTTTTCAAACCCATGAAATTTCCCTTTAGTGGGCTTGTTTGGCCATCAGAAGTGCTATGTATATTTACTTTCTTGTCATGAGAGCAGTAAATTGTCTCTTTGTATTTCTTCTGACCTGTTACTCTCTTTCATTTTTGCTTTTTGTAATCTTTGGCAGTAACCTCACATTTGAAAAATACCTCTTGTTAGGTAGTACTAAAGTTTTAATACCAGCTATGAGTGTGGTAGTTCTGTTTTTATGTGTCGAAATGAATGCTGACATTGTCAGGGCATATGTGCTTTAATGTATCAGGGGCATTCTAATAAGTCTTATTAATTAGATGTCCTATAATTTACATGAGGTATCAACCCCAAATCGGAGGTATACATTTTTTCCTCTTGGCTTACTACTAGTGGAAACAGTGCTGTGACCAGCTAGTTTCTTTCCTAAATTGAGAAAAAGACAGCAGCATGCCTCTGCTTGCCTTTCACCTTTAAAGACAAGCAGACAAGAATCCTGGTGTTGTGGGAGAGGACAGTGTGCATATGCGAATGTGTAGTACTGAAATGGATGAGGTTTGGTGGAGCTCAAATGGGGAAGAGAGTGTTTTGAACTTCGGGGTATCATACCTCAGAGAGCAAGCTGTTTTTGAGTGGGCTGTGGATGACTAGATGATTTGGAATAGAATTGGACTGAGCCTGTGTGTTGCCGGCTGCAGGGACTGTGAGGTCAGCGGGTGCTGTAGGCAGGGAGCGCTCTCCCAGGCTCGAGCACGCCGTCTGTTCCCTGGATGCTCTGGCCGCACCCGTCATGGGGGCTGGAGCTGCGGGTCACTGCTGGTCTCGGGGACCTTGCGTAGGAATGAGACATCATAGTGTAGTCGGAAAGAGTGTAGTCCAGACCAAAGCGACTCCAGTCGATTAACTCTTGTTGCTTTTCGTTCCCCTGAAGAATTCTTGCCTGGTACCTTTCACACAGCAGGGCGCCGGGGCATCTTTCTGTAAGCGAGTGAACAAACAAACAGGCGATGTCTGGCTCCCAGGGGTGCCCTGGGGACCCTTCGACTGGAAGTCTTCTCCAGCTTGGCCACGGTAGTTTCCCTGTGCTAACAATGGCAGGTTTAGGGACCTCCACGCCCTGAACACACCTGTCATGAGAGTGTGCTGGGGACGTTTATTACAGTTTTTCCTTTGTTTGGTGACCCACCACTATGCCCAAGTTCTGGAATGTAGTTTTAGCAGAATTAAAACCAGATGGCCCAAAAGTACATGATTAATTACATTTGGTTTCAATCACAGTTACTGATCCAAGCCTCCTGGCATGACCCATGAGGGGAGGAGCTGCCGCCTCCACTGCAGCGGCAGTGGGCAGCGGGCGGCCTGTCCCCACTGGCTCCCTTCCTGGTCCCTCTGCCCCAATTCCCTGAATTCTTTTCACCCCTGTTCTGTATTTACTTCCATAGACCACCTCAAAACTTTTCTAAGTGAGGTAGAAGAATAAAGATTACTAGTTCTACTCACTAGTTGTTAGGGGAAGGAGTTTTTCCCTGCATATCTCAAGACAAATTATAGCCTAAAGGGAATTACTAGTGATTATAATACTTGTTTTTTTTTTTAAGAGCTCATCAGACCATACTTGAAGTATTACAGTATACTCATTCATTAGCACATACTAAGAGAGGGAAAGAAATTTTGAGAGTTGAAGGAAAGTGGCTGGGATAAATCGGGAAATACAGAGCATGTCACAGCAAGATTGGTTTGGAAAAGAGAAGACTAATTTGTGGAAGAAGGATTAAACTCGTCCCATTTGACAAAAACTGGGTAGAAACTGAAGAGTTGCAGATTTGAGGCTCAAGGGTTGCGTGGCTGCGAGGGCTGCAGAGTATTGGAGAGCTGCCCTGGAGGCAGCTGAATTTTAGGGTTTTTAGGCAGAATTGGGAACCCTTCAGTTCCTTCCAGCCCACTGTTGTGGCTCTGTAACTCTGGCATTTCTGGCACACGCGATGGGGAAGGACTACAGCTGGGCGCCATTGCCTTTTGCAGTAGGCACATTTCTTAGATGTGTTGAATTTAAGAGAAAGGTGGTTTCCACAGTGGAGCCCCCCTGGCTGCCATTGTGAATATGATTTAGGTCAGAAGAGGGGTCTGACTTGGAGGTAGACTTAGAAGTCTCAGGCATGAAATGAGTTTAAACCACACAAATGAGAAATGAATTGGTTGTTTGATAGGGATTGTTCAAAGAAGCGTATGGAGCTTCAGAGAACACTCAGAAGACGTTTACACCTTGAGGAGTTATTGAGAGTGTTGGACAGAGGCCAGGACTGTAAGAGAGTGATGCTGAGACTGGCAGGAGTTGGCAGAGAAGGCACTGATTGGTAGTTTCAGGTGCCACAGAGAAGTCCTGCAGAATGAGGATTCAGTAAAAGGCACCCATCCAGTTGGGAGTAGGAAAATTGCTGTGAAATTTCAAGGAAGCAGTTTGGGTAGAGCCCAGGGCAGGAGGAGCGCATTAGTGGTAGAGACACAGGAGCTACCTTTTAAAGGGGAAGAAAGGAGGGCGTGGTAGCCATATGGGAGAGCAGACCAGTGTGGGAGTGGTGCCTCATGCCTTTGCAAGGTTGGTTCATTCATTCGTTCATTTAAACCCGTAGGCCTCATGACACCGTAAGTTTTCTGAAAATGGTTTCCATTGATCCTTCCTAATCACCACTACTGAGGGGAAGACTGTCAGAAGCGTGAGTCAGCTGTGCTGTGTCCTCAGTCCCAGTTTAAAGCGCAGGGTGATGACTGGTGGGCGGAGTGCATGCTAGTCATCGCCTTGGTACCTAGGAGAGGAAGGTCTAAGACTCAGTTTTAAAGAGACTCTGACTGCACTCGACTGCCATGTTGTACGTTTACATATGCATAGACCACTTGTATAATTAAAATGATTTTTTAAGCAGTATGTAAAAGAGGAAGCTCTAATGAGCCTATCTGCTAGCTACAGTGAGTTCTACAAGATTTTCTGTGATTTTTAATTCATCTCTGTTTTCCGCAGTCTGTTCTGCTTCCTACTTGAAAGGCTACTTTGAGTACCCACAGACATTCCTATGCATGCCAGTCTGAGCACCGATCTCTCCCTCCTTCCTCAGTGGGAGGCAGAGTGTGGCTGAACATGCGTTAGAAGTGTCAGCCAGGAGAATCTGCTAGAATTCTTGTGATGTGATACTAGAAACTTACCAGACATGAAACATTCCAAATGCTGTCAGTTTCTAGTGGAGTAAAATTCTGATACCACCCCACTTAAATACCAGCGTAAGAAAAATATGAGCACACATTTATAAAATGGCATCATGCAGTTGCTAGCTCAGGCCAGGTAGCCTGTGTCGTCATAACGATCATGGCCATCACACTAATGCTGTCTTGTAATTCATGAAATACCTTATTTCATTGGATCTCTTACAGAGAGAGCTTCTAGGTGTAATTGTGTTCAGAAGTCCTTTTGTGAGTCTCCTGCTTCTCATGCTGTGTTGTGGGATTGTCTTCGGGTTATATAATTTGGGGGTTTGCTATCTTTTGTTTCTAATTTTTCTATAATTATGCTTTTCAGTAAGCATTTAAGTGCTTAAATTTTTGTAAACTAAAATTGCTGAGAATAAATGTAATAATTACAGATTGTTACAGGATGGATGAGTGATTGTGTCTTTATGTGGCTCAACAGATGACTGGTCAATGAATTTAAAAGGCTTCTGGCTTTGCAGGTCGAGTCTACGCCGTCCTGTCGAAGCGAGAAGGCCGGGTGCTTCAGGAGGAAATGAAGGAAGGCACGGACATGTTCATCATCAAGGCGGTGCTGCCCGTGGCCGAGAGCTTTGGTTTTGCTGATGAGATCCGGAAGAGGACGAGTGGCCTGGCCAGCCCACAGCTGGTATTCAGCCACTGGGAGGTAAGACTTGGGTCCCGTCCGTCCTCCTCCTCCAGCAGGGCCAGCAGTAGCCAGCAAGTGTGTCATGGCACGTGGCCTCCAGGGGCTTAGCTCAGCCAGGTGGGCAGGAGAAAGCAGGTGGCTTTTCCATCCACATGGAGCAATCCTTGGATTGTGTGTGGCTTATCACACATGCATGCACATGCACTCATCTGATGTAAAATTTAAGACACAGAAATTTTAATACTGTTTTTCCTTTTTTTTTTTTTGTGCCGGGGATCGAACTCAGGACCTTGTGCTTGCAATGCAAGCACTGTAACCACTGAGCTAAATCCCCAGCCCCCTGTTTTTCCTTTCTAAAGGCATATTTTAGATTTCCTAAGAGGAAATTTGAGAGCTTTTGAAAGTGCAACTTCCAGGACCTTTTCTTACAGGAAGACTTAGAGAGGGACTGCGTTTGCAAGGGTAGCTTGAAGTTACCCGTAGTATCTATTCTCCATCCTCCCAAAGGTCGGGCACCGTGCAGTTTCAAGTGTTGAGGGTCGAGATGATTTACCAGGACACTTCTCTGTCCTCACGGGTATACGTAGGTGAGTGAGCAGGAGAACCGTATCTGTGATCAGAAGGAAGGCAGCAGATCCTCATTGCAGGCAAGAGAAGAAACTTGGGAATGTGTTGTGTTGTTGAAGCTGAGGGAAAATGGTTGCAAGAGGCAGCGGCGAGTCAGGCCTGCCTTCCTGAAGAGGCCCTCACAGGTAGTCAGTGGCGAGGTGAGAAGAGGCCAGCAGGGGCCTGGGTCTGTGCGAAAAGCAGTTCAGGTGGCAGAAACAGCCACAGATCCGGGCAGAGTATTAAGCTAAAAAGTAGGAGCAGGAAGGTTTTTGTTGTTCTGCTTGTAGGGAACCTAACTGACTTCACTTTTACTGTGAAGGCTTGTAATTTAGGGGAGGCAGCATTGACATCAGAGTCAGACAATCCTGATTTAGACAGCCGTGGAACCTCCCTGGTCTTGAGCCCCCTAGATGGAGTGCGGTGGATATCCTGCCTGGAGCCTGACAGGAAGGCCCTTGCTGGCCGGAGTTCTTTGCCGCTTGCGGCTTTCTGCGGCTGCACACTGCAGGATGCCACTGTGCTGGGCATCACAGACGGGCCAGCGTTTGGCGAAACTGGTGGTCAGGCGCAATGCTCAGTTCTTCTCATCTCCCTCACTTCCGTTAGCCTGGAGGGTTCTTTCTCTAGGACACTTTAAACAAAGAGCCTAAATTTAAATGACTGGTATAGAAAGAAAATAGTTGAATCCGCAAAGGCAAGCGTGGTGGTGCTTAGGAAAAGCTGGCTTTGGAAGGGGCAGACTGGATTCTGACTGAGCAGGTGCACACCACCTCACCCAGCTGACGCCAGGGAGGCTGCTGGCCTCGGGCTTACAGTTCTGTCGGCTTTGCTTCAGCAGCCACCTTCTTACTGTTCTGATTCACATCACCTTTTCTTTGGTCAGTACAGACTTCTATTTTAACACTGATTTTTCTGTGAAATTTTCCTGGTATTTTGTAACTTTGAAAACTAAACGATGGTTTAATGATTTTATTGGCTTAGTCATTTGCATTTCATTATGTAGAAAACAGTAGCCTCGAACCATTTTAAGTTATTTGTTAATCCTCAAGTGTATGGGTAGTAATTTCCTATTTATCCAAAATTCTAGCTTTTCAGTTTGGTTTTGGTTTTTGGCACTCAACTTTTATATAAAATAAACCAGCAAGAAATAGAAGCAATGGATTACGAAAGGCAATGCCTGGAGAGTGGGAACTGTCTGTAGTGTCAGTGTATTGCTGGTGCCCTGATGAGAAGCAGCATTTACAAGTCCTCTTGCACAGGCTTCAGTGACCAGACGCGTGATTGCCGGGCAGCACGGCTCAGTGATACTTAGAACCAGAGAGAGATTTATTCCACTCCAGCGTGATGGCCTTGAGAGACAAAACCCATTCTTCGTTGGTGCTGGCGTTGCTGGAAACTGCCGTCAGAACTCTTGTCTGAATATTCCAGAGACGCCGAGTGGTCCAGCTCACGCAGATGGGCCACTGTGGTCGGCGCTGGCACAGAAAAATGGGCCGTAGTGTGTGTGGTGGAAACAAAGAGCGTAGGATAAGTAACCCCTGGGGCTGGCTGTAGAGGCAGAGCCCAAATGGGCATTCACACTGTTGTAGCAGTGTCATTATTGGAAGATTGACAGAATTGAATTGATATATTTTGTGTTTTGTTTAAAACTGTCATTTTATAGTCTTGTCCTTGGAAATGATTTTATCAAGCACATCTTTTGAAAAATCATAAAGTTTCCCTCATTTCCTAATTGGCAAATCATGTTAGTTAGAAAACAGGTGAGGCCGCTGTACCAGGCGTGCAAACTATAGCAGCTCAAGTAAGGCAGGCGTGGTTTCTCCTCCAAGTCTGAGGGGCATCTGGGGTGGCTCGCGGCTCACAATGATTCTTGATACTTGGCTTCTGCCGATGGTCCAGCATCCCTCTCAGACTTCCCACCATCCTGTCTACTCTGCAGCCCTCTGGGACACACACTGCCCCTCCCCTTGCCCAGGACCATCATAAACCTACCGGGGAGCCTGGGAAGTATAAGTCTTCACCTGTTCAGGACTCTTTCAGTGAGTAACATTTCATTAGAATACATCCACGCCCACTCCTTTATGTGTCTACTCATTTACATGCTTTCAGGCAGAGTTGAGTAATTGGAAGGGAGAATATTTGCAAAGCCTAGTTCACTGCCTGACTGTGTAGGAAAAGTGTGCCTGCGCTCCCCAGGCTTGGTGGCCATGTGCCCATCTGTTACTAAAGAAACAGGAGAATAAATGTTTAGGGTAGCTAAAGTAAAAACAGTGGGGGTTTGACCTACAGGCAGTGTTTGTTGTAAAAGCCATGATGATTTCTGGTTTCCTTTGTCTTTCAGAATTAAGGAGAGGGGCTTAAAAATTGTTCCTAAACGCTTAGTTTTTAGGCTCCGTTGCAGCTTGTTATCGGAAATCAGCCTCTTAATAAATAATGTTAGAGAAAAATGTCGTCAGCAAAAGTTTTGCTGCGGTTTTATGCCACCCTTCTGTCATCCTCTTGCCACCTGTCGTGGACCTAGTTCCAAAAGCTTCAAATCTTTGAAAGTCTTAAAAATGACATTGTAATTAAATGTCATCGATCTGATATTTCTTGGCTGTCTCACTTCCCCCCATAGTTAGGTTAACACAGTTGTCGAGATCTGGCTTTTCACTCCAAGGCACTGTTTTCACTCGTGCTCTGCTGCACCATGTAATTTACAATCAAGAGCTTTTGAGAGAAAGCGCTTCGAAAAATAGAGGAAATAAAATTACAGGCGTTTTCCATGAGGAAACCTTTGAAGTCAGCAGTCTCATAACTTCTCTAGGTTTTACCCCTCTGTGATAACAAGGAAGAAAAGGGACTAACAGCGGGCCCAGAGGGAGAGACACGACCAGCCAGGGCTGCTGCCCGCGTGTGTCAGCATACCCTACAGAGTGCCACGCCACGTGGCACCAGCCCAGGGTGCGCGCCGGGCCACTTGGCGGCAACCTGGGCCCTGCCCCTGAGGAAGGCACCCTTCCACCTGCCCAAGCAGGTGCGGTGTGGTGGCACGGACAGCGGAGCACCTGCTCCGACTGCTGGGAAGAAGTAAGGAGCCGCCTGCAGCCTCATCCCCGGGGGCTCCCCGGGCAGATGTGGCTGAGTGCAGAGCTGGTCTCGTGAGCCCCCGGGCGGCAGACCGAGCCAGCCTCTGGGACTGGCAGAGTGCCAACAAGAGTGGGCTCTTCTGCAGCTCCTGGATTGTGGCACTGAGGGTCCACCCAGGGCTCTCACACTGGTTCACACTGAGCAGCATCTCCAGCCCTTATTATTTTTTGAGACTGGGTCTCACTAAGTTGCCCGGGCTGGGATTGAACTCGTGATCTTCCGGCCTCGGCCTCCTGGAGCGCTGGGGTTGACAGGAGTGAGCCACCACGCCAGGCTTCTATTTTGAAATGGGGACTCTGGTCTTAAATTGGTTAGTCTGAAATAGACACCTCTTTGCCTAACTAGCACCTCATTCCCTTTTCTCTCTACAATTTGTTACTTTCTTTTTTCAAAGGATTTAAAATATATTTAACCACTACAACTTAGACCAACTAAGAGCATGTGGAGATGTGTGTCTCCGCTTGGTTGGGGAGGGCATTGGTGACCAGCTTCGTCCTCATGGGATCATGGTGCACATTACAACAACCTGCCAGTACTTTGCTACTAGCACCCTTAGTGATCCGGTCATCGCTCGGTAGACACACCCCCTCAGTGGCTTTCAGTCCTTCATCCAGCATGAGGACACTGATTTTGTGCTCAACCACACTGTGGATTGAGGAGGGTGACTGGGAGCAGTGGGATTCATCTGCCGGGCTGTGGAGCACGGCCCCTTGGTGGCTCTGATGTCCCTTCACCCCAGCCTGAGGGTTTTGCAGGAGCATGGAGAGGATCAGCTCCTTTCTGCGCCTCCTTCTTTCCTTCCACTGACCTTGGCTACTCATGCCGCCGAGCCTGGCTTCCTTGAAGCAGTGTGGTGGAGAGGGTGGCGATGTGCCTTCCTACATCACAGGTACGGCTCCTTATGTCACTGGAGGTCTCCCTTAGTCCTCGTGCATCCTATGAGATTAGATTTTCACATGCTTCCCTGACAAGGTGATCTGAGGGCTTTGTGGGAGCCGGCGCCAGGGACCCTCTGCTCTGCTTGCTGTGGCCTTGGCGCCTGCTCCCAGCTTTGGCGAAGTGCCAGCCCCTCCTGCTCCTGAGTTTGTGCAGAGACCCTGGCTCTCTTGCTGCTCATGCCCCTCATCAGTGTCCTTGGGGGAGGAGCAGCAGGCACAGCAGGATCCACCACCACCTCCTCCCCAGCAGAGCAGAAGGGTCAGCTCCTGAGGCGGCTCATGTACTGTCTCCTATAAGTGTGAAGAATTGTGCCGCCTCCTCCTCCAACAGCTGATCCTGACAGAAGAGAATTATAACTTGTGCATAGTGGCTTTTAAACACGTGTAGTAAGTTTTTTCCCCAGGGAGTTACAAAAACAGTACACATAGAGACCCCATACACCTGCCTCTCTCCTGCCAGTGTGAGCATCTCTCCTCCCTGCAGTGCAGTACTGTGCCAGGACACTGGCGCCAGCACAGCCGCACGTGTGGTGTGTTCACGTCTCCCCAGGTGTGGTATGTGCACCTGGCTCAGCGATGCCAGCGGGCGAGTGTGGTCTCTGCGGTCACTGTCGGGGAGGGTGCAGGTTTCGAAGTCAGACAGAGCGTGGACCTGGCAGGAGTGTTGCAGCGTGGCTTTCATAGACCCCCTTTAGTTTCCACAGCACCCTGCTGTCGGGAGTGTCTTGGGGACCGTAATGCAGTTAGGGTGTTGCAGACTCCCTTGTCTCTTGCTGTGTGTGTGTAATGACCGCCAGCACAGTCAAGATACAGAATCCTTCTCCGTGCTCCTCCTCCTCCCAAGGGTGGCTTTTGACCCTCACACTGCCCAGTCCAGACCCTGAGCCATAGGCTCTGGTGGCGTGG
This sequence comes from Hystrix cristata, assembly GCA_004026905.1. NCBI lineage: Eukaryota > Metazoa > Chordata > Mammalia > Rodentia > Hystricidae > Hystrix > Hystrix cristata. The sequence goes on from PVJO010006108.1 coordinate 56,383, forward strand.
TGACATTCTCTACCTGTGAAGATCGGGATGAGCCTGCCCAGTTCCTCCTCCTGGCTGCAGCTTCTCAGTCTGCGTTCCATCCAGTCACCCACTGACCCTTTCCTGCCCCATTTTCGTCCCTCGCTGTGCTTTATCCATTCTGCAGACTCCCTGTTGGGTACCCCAGAGCTGGGGCTGGCACTTTTCCTTCCAGCTGCTCTCACATCCTGTATGCTCTTGCTCCTGGGGGTCGTTTGCTCTAGCCGAGAGGATGTTGCTTAGTTGTTGGCTTGAGTGTGTTTTCAGTCTTCCTGTGGAAGTTTGCCTTTGTTCCCTGATGATGGCTTCACTGGGGACAGACTTCCTGGTCCCCTCCCGGGCACCTGGAGCACCTTCTTTTGCCCCAGCACCTGCTGTGGCCGATGCGTATGCGTATTCCTCCATAGGTAATCTGGCCTCTCTGATCCCCTCAGTGTCTGCCTGGGACCTTGGGCCCAGGGAGCCCAGTCTTGCTCGGGCCTTTTGTTCATGGTGCCTGGGAGCAGAGCTGAGTGCCCCTGCCCAGGACACTGTTGCTCTGGACTCAGTAGGTTTTCCCTCTAAGGACTCGTGTTTTAGTATATGTGCTGCTGAAGCAAGCACTAAGGACTCGTGTTTTGTTCTTGGGTATTAGAACTCCTGTCAGATGAAACCCTCACACGTATTTTTGGGCTCTCAACTTTTCTTTCATACTTTTAAAAATCTCTGCCTCTTTGTGCTGTATTCGTAAGTCTATCGTCTTAAAATAATTTATGGAGGTGAAATTCATCTGTTAGAAAATAACTGTCTTAAAGCAAACAATTCTTTGGCATCTAGTGTATTCCCATAACAGTCCCACCACTCCAGGAACGCTTCTTTCCTGCTGAGCACTTCTCCCTTTCTTCCCTGCCCCTGGTCCCTAGTAACCCCTAATCAGCATTCTGTCTCCGTGGATTTATCTGTTCTGATACTTTAAATGCAGGAATCGTGTAGTATGTGAGCTTTTCTGTCTCGCTTCACTTAGCAGAGAGGTACATATGTCAGCCATTCATTCCTCTTTACGGTGTGCAGTATCTCATGTTTCGCCTAGCCGCACATCCGTGGACAGACATGTCAGCATTCCCACCTGGTGGCCACAGGGAAGGAAGCGACTGTGAATTTAGACATTTCCTTCTGATATATGCCTGGAGTGGGAGTGTGGAATCATGTGATAATTTTATGTGTAATTTTGAGGGGAACTGCCAAAATTTCTTCGACAGCAACCATAGCATTTTACATTCCAAACCAGCAGAGTGTGAGGCTTCCAATTTCTTTACAGATTACCAACATTTATTTTTCTTTTTTATAAAACAGTACTTTTAGTAGAGCTGTGCTAGTGAGTCACAGTGGTATCTCGTGTGGTTCTGCTTTTCGTTCCCCTAGAGATCAAGATGCGCATCTTTTCGCTTGTGTGTTGGCCATTTGTACAATCTTTGGGGAAATGTCTTTGCCTTTCTGTTGAGTTATAAGAATTATTTATATATTCTGGGCATCGGGTCTATCTACTGATTCACATCCTGTATTCTCTTTTCAGCAGTCTTCTGTTTAGTCCACCTACTGAGTTTGTTTGCTCTCTCTGGGATTTCTGGTTAAAAAAAAAAACAATAATTTTCCTTCTTAGTGTTTGGAAAGGTCGATGTGAGGCGCAGAAGCATACAGATGTTGAATGATGTGTCCACAGCTCCCAAGATTCCTAGCAAGCTTAACTGTGTGTTCACTGCCTAACTTTTTTTTATTAGCGAAGGCTATGAATTCTGGAGCCTGATACATACAGCTTTAAAACATATTTGCCTGACTTAGCATATCTGTCCCCTTCTTTGACAAGATCATCCCCAGTGACCCCTTCTGGGTGCCCACCACGGAGGAGGAGTACCTGCACTTTGGGGAAAAGGCGGACTCTGAGAACCAGGCCCGGAAGTACATGAACGCTGTGCGGAAGCGCAAGGGGCTCCACGTGGAGGAGAAGCTTGTGGAGCATGCGGAGAAGCAAAGAACACTCAGCAAAAACAAGTAGCTTCCACTGCCTGGGCGGGTTCTTTCCTGCAGTGAGTTAACGAGAACCATCAGGGTCTAATCTTGGAAAATGCTCTTTTTGCTGGTTATCTCTGTGCATTCACTTTCAATAAAGTTGATTCATATACATGTTTTAAAGAAGATGCTAGAGAACATATTTTCAGAGCGGTTTTTGTTTTGTTTTGTTTTAATTGAGTCTGGTTCAGGGCAAGAAGTTACCATAAGTAATTGCAGTGGTGAGTTATTACTTCCTGGTGTGTGACCACCACGGTAGGATGTGTGCTGTGGTCAGGACACCGGTCGGTGCAGGGACACGACTCGCACACCCACAGTGGGGCACTGATCCAAGCAGCCATTCCAGACTCGCACCCTGCCAGTCTTGTCCTCACAGTGCTCCACCAGACGCATGCTCCACACCTGTGTCCTGTGCAAATTTCTGCATTTGGCACCATCTGGAGCGACCATGTGTTTGAGAGAGTGGCTGCCTTTTGGTGAGTTGTGGTGGTGTCTAGCAAAACAGGGTCATGTCAGTAGTCAGCCTTTAAACTTCCTGCTCCACACTCCCTCAGCATTTGAACCTCCCTCCTTTATTTTTCTCCAGTACTGTACTGAGGATTTTATCGAGCACCTTTGCACTGAGCTTCATCACCAGCACTGTTTTTGTTGTCGTCGTTCTAGTTTTTGTTTTTGGTTCGGGTTCTCACTGAGTTGCTGAGTTGCCCAGGTTGGGTTTGAACTCGTGGTCCTCCTGCCTCAGCCTTCCAGAGTGCTTGGGATTGCAGATGTATGCCACTATGCCCAGCTGCATTGGCTTTCTAAAAATAAATGTTAATGAAAATTATGCCCTGTATCTTAGTTGCCTTGCTGAGACAAAATACCCATCGCCCAAAGTTGAAGGAGGAAAGGTTTATTTAGTTTGGTTTGTAGAGGTTTTATTCCGTAGTCTGCTGGCTTCAAGGCAGGGCAGCATGGCAGGGGGAAGCAGAAAAGCAGCACCAGGAGCAGCCACCCTTTACATTTCTTTCAGGCTACCATCCTTTTGGGCGCTGCCACCCACACCCAGGGTGGGCCTTCCATTAGCCACATCCAGAACTGTGCTAAACCAGTGTAGTTATCACATACCCTGACCCCAGCATAACACACTCAGGATCCAGCCACCTCTGAAAAGCTCCACCCATGAGCACATGAGGCCCTGGGGGGACACCTGGACACGAGCCATGATGCTTACGAAAAGAGGAAAATTTTCTGTAGTGTTTTCCACTGTTTCTTCCCGACCTTCGTGGAGCCATGTTAGCTAATGTGTGTGAGATAGCTGCTTTACCGTAATATTTTCCTGAATCTCCTTAGTTGCCTCATGGGGGATGATCTCCTTTTAAGGAGCAAGTACAATTCAGTCAAAAATAGATTTTGTAATTTTGATGTTGTGTAATAATTTTTATAGCCACTTAAAGAGAGGACTCCTTTTCCCAACGTAAAATTCAATAGACTTTGTTATTGAAATGCATTTTAATGGGGTTTCCTAATAACCTAAGTCATTCTTTGTACTAGTTACAGTTTTTATCTTTAATCTTTACAGTCTTGGCATAGCTGGTCATGTCTTAATTGACCTGACTTTAGAGAACGTATGGCCAGATAACTCATTGCCAGTTTAAACTAGACAGACATGATTCTGAATTTGGGAACGTTATACTATGTATTGGTTTATTTCAACACGTCGATAACAGGAAATGCTAGCACATCAATTTATAGCTGTTGTAAGTACCATCATTCAAACTGCCAGATGTGCTATAAGACGTTTTCCTACACTCTGTACTTTATCAGCAGATTCTTTGTTTAATAGGGAAAAGAGGCCTAACATAGCAGGAGTTGGAGCTCTTCCTGCGTCTCTGGTGGACCCTCCTGACATACTGGTGAGGCTGAGGGGAGGCGCCGCTTCCTCCTCCATGTTCGGAGGGGACAATGATGGACAGGAGAATGGCCTCAAAGAAGCAGGCCCAGGGATGAAGCTACCCTCCCTGCAGAACCCATGCAGTGCGGGAAACCCAGCCCCAGGGTATGCCTGGGCAGGGTGTCTGTACTCTGCCCAGGCACACCCAGATGTGAGCTTAGCTGGAAGTGGTCCATTCTGGAGGGAAGGAGAGGGTGCTTCTGACCAAGGCTCGCCCTCAGAGCTGTACACTAGGGCCCTCGCTCCATAGAGTCTCTGCACAGAGGTCCAGGGGCAGCTGTGCTAATGCTGGCCGACGCCGTTTCCCAGCCGGCCTTGGCTCTCGGGCCTGAGCTCCGGGCTCCCACCGATGGGGAAAGGCCACCACCCAGAGCAGCAGTCCTGCTGCGCTCAAATGAGCCAGAGTGGCCTCAGACCTGCTGTGACCATGCAGTGGTGCCTGGCTCTGGAGAGGGGTAACGGCCTTCTACAGGCAGGTATACGTACGTCCTTACACATGCTGGAGCCTGGGCAGGAAGAACACCAGGATGGAGAGCCAGCCCTGTGGCTGGCCTGGCGCCTCCACCACGGTGGCCCCTGCTGCCCTTCCGAGAACCTTGGAGAAAGCCGGTGGGATGTGGTGTGTGTCCGTGCCGCTGCTGTGTGACACCACTCTACTTGTGGGCCAGCTGGGGCCCAGCGGGAGAAGCTGAGCAGTACCCACAGGGCCAGGGTGAGACATGGCTTCTAGCACTGCCATGGCGGGCCTCAAGGCATGGCCTGGAGGGGCTCCCTACCCCCAAGGTGGACAGGTTCCATGGCAGGGTCCTGGCTGCTACTGAAGAGAGGTGCTCGAGGCCGGGCACCCTGGACAACGGAAGCCAGGTTGTGCAGGCACCACTGGCAAGGGGCTGAGAAGTGAGGGTGCCATGGTACATGGGGTTCCCTCTGATAGCTTTTGGATCCCGGCGAGTTAGTCATCTCCATGGTAGCTCTTTGTGCTTTCCTGTGTCGTATCCGGAAGTAGGGAGTCTTTTGAAAACAGCACCCTGCTTTTTCTTTTTTTTTCCAAGAAACCAGCTCAACTCCATGCAGTCTGGAGCTGGGGACCAGTCAGTGTGCTCAAGTCTCTGACGCAGCAGGATGGACAGTGAGTGTCAGCCTTAGGGCGTGGAGCTACTGTGTCCGTAGAGCCACTGCTGCTGGTGGCATTGGTTGTCCTGCGGCTGGGTCCTGTCAGAGAATTGTGCCAGTACAAGAACACAGAGCTAAAAGACGAGGCACTGACTTCTCAGCCCTGTCTTTGCAGGTGCTCGAGGCAGGAAGCTCCCCCTTTTTTGCTTCGGCCTGTCTGTGTGGAGCTTCGGTGACAAGCACTGAAGGGCTCTGACCAGTAGGACACCACTGACCATGCCACACCCTGCCCAGAAGTGTCTACGGGTTCCTCGTGGTCCCCACAGCCTCACCCTGTCTCTGGTGCCGTCTGTGTTAGGATGCCGCCTTCCCTTGTAGCTGTTTGGGCTTGTGCTTATCTTTTCTCTGAAGCTCATTGTATCATTTGTGTCCCTCCAGACTCCAGTATATCCTGGTGAATGTAGCAATCTAACAGATCTTACTCCAGGTGCTCCTGTGAAGCCCCTTAAAGGTACAGACCTTTCTGTTGCTCTGTACCTTGCACATAGGAGGTGTGCAGCAAGTCCCGGTGGGGTATAGTAGCAGGCCCAGGAGGATGCAACGTCAAGAACACAGGTCTCCCACTCCATCCACAAGCCTTTCCCACCACCACACTTAGCAAAGTGACAGTTGTTGTTAGACATTTTACAAGGCTGTAGTTGTCATTACCTAGGCACCTGGAAGAAATGCAGATGCTCAGCACCTACCCAGAAATCCAGCCTCGGGGGAGCAGGCCCAGCCAGCCATATTTTCACAAGCTCTCCCAGTGATTCTGACATACTCTTGTGTTCAAGAAGCACAGCTAGGAAGGTATAAGTTGGTATCTATTTAAAAGTGTACATTGCACTTTTGAAGTTTTACTGACTGCCTTGTAATTTACAGATGAAAATGCTGTCTGTCTTCAGTCTGATAATGTTACATGAAGTCTGGCAAGGCATGGTTTGGATAAATTGTTCCACTTCACAATAGGTACAAAGATCTTCAGTCTTCAGACTCCAACACTGTCTATATTAGGATTGGGATTCTCACACCAAGGGTGAAAGGAGAAAACTACCCATCAGATGCATTTAATTTGAAAAAGCACACCCACGTGGTCTTCTTTCCAGACAGGACCTTGGGGACAGAGGAAGATGGACTTGGTTTCAAATCCAGTAGAGACGAAAAACAGGAGAAGTGGTGTTCTGTTGGCTCACAGATCTGGGGTACTTGGAATGTGCTTTTACAGAGAAAGGATTGGATCAAACCAGAAAGGATTGTTTGAACATCGGATTTAGATGTTTCTTTTTTTATTTGCCCTAATTCCCAAGAAAGAAATGACCTTACGTTTGGTTGTAAGGTCATTCCCTTTCCCGCCCTTCCCCACCCACCTTCTCTCTCTAAGAAAGTCTAGAAAAACCAGATCTGGGAGCATTTTTCTGCCATGTGTATCATTACAAGATTGTTGAAAATACTTCATTTCATAACCAGCTCTTTTCAAAGATGTTTTCTTTCATGAAAACAACTTTGCTTTTGATAATGTCAGAAGCAAATTCATTTTGCCATTTTTGAGGCTGTGGAGTGTTTTGTCCTGTAAGCCTTCAAAATAAGTGGGATTTAGCATGAGGAATGGAGTCTGGTACAGAAAAGTGGTGTTTGTTGGCCAAGTATTTCTCTGAGAAGGGCCACGGTAGTGGTGTTCCTGGGCTTCTCCGCCCTCCTCAGAAAGAGCCTCTTCCCTGAGCAGTGAGCGGGGAGCCTTCCTCAGGTGGATCAGAATCACCTGCCGAACTGCGAGCACTGCCGGGGCCTGGGTTTTGACCCCCAGAATTTCTGACAGTGAGTTGGAGTGTGGCCTGAAAATGAGAGTCTCCGTGGGTGCCAACCGTAGTGTGCCCCTTGGGTGGAGACCCTTGTACTCGGAGGGGCCTTGATGCAGCCGCACACCGGCAGCTTCTGCCATGACCCAAGCCCCTCAAGGGGCAGATTGCGAGTCACGGAGCAGATTGGTTAGGATTTGACTCAACTGCATGTAACAGAAAACAAGGAAAGTAGCTTCAGCAAGACGTCCTCTCACAAGACATCTGGGAGGCCTTCCAGAACTGATGGGGTGACCCCACTGCCACCAGGGACCCCGGTTCCTTCCATCTCTGATTGGCTGTTTTACACACGACTTCCATCAAGTTTGCTTGTGGTTTTTAGGTTGGTACTGGTACCCTAGAATTCATATCCATATTTTGGGCAGGAAGAGCTAAAAGGTTGCCTTCAGGTGAGACAAAGTTGGTTAAAGTTGCCCTCTGGAAGCTACAACTAAGGACTTTCACCCACAGCCTGTCAGCCCTGGAGTAGCGACACGGGTTGGAGGACATGTCCCTCCAGGCTTCTGTTAGCAGGGCAGAGGGGCAGCGTGGTCATTAGACAGGGGACCAGCCCCCATCCGCTGCACTGACGCTGGTGCTGATCCGCATCTGACTGCCCAGGCCCTCGAGGATCAGTTGCTGACGTTAACAGCTTGGAGCAAGTGTACTTGGGGACCACGTTCTTGGTTTAATATTCACTACCTATGTTTAGTAACTGCAGAAGTTCAGTCTGCTTCACTTTCAGTGGGGCAAGGACATTTTCAGACCTGAAGTGTGCACTGGTAGAAGGAGTCTGCTTCTGAAGCAGAGCTGAGGTGGGCCCTTCAGTGTCAGTTCCGAGCAGTGTGCTCTGACTCCAAGCTGTATCTGGAGCGCGTCCTGGGACTCGTGCCGCCGTCTTTTATACCATCCTGGCAGCATTGGTTAAGTCGCCATTGCGTCCATCCATTGGGTACCTGGATGTGACACTGATGGCCCTGGAGGGGAGCCAGATGTGCCCTGGCAGCTGTGGACTCCTACTCGGACAAGCAGCATTGAGGAGTGGCCCTGCCCGATTGAGCAGCACGTGCCAAACTGTGAAGTGGTCAGGTGCTGTAACCTAGCAGTCTCTCCTGCAGAGACACGCACGCAGAAGCAAAGAGCTAACCTGTGTGTAGTGGCCCCCCGGGGAAATTTTAGTGTCTGTCAGCAGGCTGCGTGAGTCCACTGTGCAACATCGGAACAGTGAGTTGCTGTCCTTGAGCAGGTTGGAGAAGATCTCTAACAACGGAGAGTTCACAGAGCTATTGGCATACAAGCAGATAATGTTTGCTTGAATCCATTTCTTTTATGCATTTAATGTATGTGTACATCGTTAATATGTAGGAGAAACCCGAAGACATTCACAGATCTTTGAATTTACCGTCTCTGGATTTAATGACAGTGCACACTTCTTTCTGCATTGTTCTTCCGTGAAGTTTTACTTTTTGCATGTGTAGGTACGTTACTTTGATAATGGGAAGAAAAAATTCTGTACAATCCTAAAGTGGTCCTGTACTGTCACTAAGGATCTGGCCGTCAGGTGCCAAGGAGCTCCGTGTGTTGGCAGCTGCACACGGAACAGGCTGCTGGGAGGGGCGCTGTCGGCATGGGGCTGAGGGGAAGAGGCCTGCGAGCCTGGCACATGATCGGGGGTGGCAGGCTTCAGACTGCACGCCTGGCAAGCCCATGGAGAGAGTGTTGTCACCACATGGATCTGTGTGCTCTGCTGCCACCGAATCCTCCAGCCTCCTCCAGCCCCGCACGCGTCACAGCCACCTCCCAGCAACCCAGCCAGCCTGCGCCAGTCCTGACACCTGGCGGCTGTCTTCTCAGGTTTCCTGTTTTCTGACATCAGCCACCTGTAGCCCTCCTCCACGAGAACCCTAGTGACAGCAGCTCATCCTGAGACGGGCTCCATGGAGTCTGCTCAGTCCCAGGCCTCTCCGAAAAGAAAGCTAACGTGAGCATCCCGAATGTGCACAAGTGGTGCTTGCCTCGGCAGCACGTATACCAGATGTGCACGAGTGCAAGGTTGTTTGGGTCAGAGGGAAAAACCAGGAGGCTCACACGTGGCCCCAGGGTGGGCGGGTACACCTGGCAGAGTCCGTAGAACCTCTGGCATCTGGGGCACGTCTGGAAATCGACAGCTACAGATCTTGATTGGATGGTCCCCTGAATGCTTCCCTTGACCACACCATCCCCTCGCCGCTTGTCCACAGATGCCAGTTCCTCTGTCACCAGCCAGGTTGTGTGGGCACCTGGCTAGGCTGGCTACTGATTCCTCACCAAGCTCCGAGGATCTGCAGGGATGGGAATAACTTCGGGCCTTGTAGGCGCACACACAGATCCCAGGAGTCTGCTGTAGAAAGAGGACGCGGGCAGACACGTGTTCAACATTGAGGCCTGGACGAGTGGTCCTCAGGAAGCTGCGGTCTCCTGAGCAGCGCATCAGCCTCAGCAGAGGACATTCCCGGCCCCACTCAGACCTGTTGAGCCAGAAGCTGGCATGGTTGTCATCCCTCCCGCTTCTCTGCACAGACACGTGAGAGCCAGGGCCCTGCACGTGGAGAGGGGGGAGGAGCCGCTTGAGTTTACTGCCATCTGTCTTTGTGATGTGTCCCCTCCACCCACCTCCCGTGAGCTCATTGCAGGCTGTCAGCAAACGAGGAAAAAGATGCCTCACTGAATGTCTGTGTCCTGGGAGGTGAGACCAGGCCCTTTCCTTGGCCTGGTACAAAGGGTAGCCCAGGATGGGGTAGAGGCAGGATGGTCTCCGCACACTGCAGTCTACAGAGTACAGCTGCGTCTTGTACCCCTGCCTCTCAGATACGCAGGGCCCCTCAGTAGCCAGGGGCAGCATCAGCGGGGCAGACTCCATCTGTTGCCCTGCGATGGTCCCTCCTGGCCACAAGAACGGGACACTTCCAGAGTCTTCTGGGCTCTGCGGAAGCACACTTATCCCTAGTTATCTTGTGAACTGTGGTTACCTTCAGTCATTTTCTGTCTGGGCTTTAGCATTACGAATGTGAAATGTAGATCCGAGGAGAGAGGCCCTCACACGGACTCGGTGGAGGCGGAGGTGGGCCCACTTGTGTCCCCCAGCACCTTGGAGGGCCCACTGAGTTAGGCAACTGTCGCACACCGAGTGCACTTCGGCTGTTTTACTGTGGTACTAGGAATGCTGAGGGCAAATCTTTCTGAGCCCCTGGTGTGTGTCAGGTGCCGTTCTAAGCACTTTGCATGGATCGCCCATTATAGCCGCTTCTGAAAGATGCAAGAACCGAGGCTCAGGCTGGTTAAGGACAGTGGTCAGCACCCACAGGGAAACCAGAATGTCTCGCCCTTGATGTTTCCCCACCCAGGAAGGCCCTGTGGGCAACTCAGCCACCTGATCCTGTTGTCACTCGGAGTCTGCTCTTCAGCGTTCGGGGACTTGGCAGGAGGAGAGGTGGCAGTGGCGTGACTGCTGGAATGTCCTGCCCTCATGCTGTGCCTCCTTGTGGTCACACTGTAGGGCCACCACCTCCCCATGCTGAAAAATGCTCCGACAAATCTGCCTGTGATGACAACTTTCTGTTCACGTTGGAAAATAGCTCCCACTTCAGACCAAAGAGAGGCTGGTGTTATTTGTCTGTTCATTGTTCTCTGGTTGTCTTCATAAAGTTGAAATTTTAAAACTGGGGCAGGAAGCAGTTATTACACTTTTAAATCACTGTGTTCACTCCTCTCTCAGATTTCAGCTGTACTCAGGGTTGAGACTGCCAGCTCCAAATGGCAAGAGCATCCCTCGAAAGCACCAAGTAGGAGCGTCACCGGGGGTAGTAACGCAGCCTCCCCAGAGGTCATCCGTCCCCAGAAAGGCTGACGCAGAAGGCTGGGCACTTAGCAGCCTTCTGTGGTAAAGCAGTGGTAAAAGTGCTTGTCTAGCATGTGCAAGGCCCTGAGTTCCATCCTTTAGCTGCTGTCAGACCAGGGTGCTCATTACAGCATAGCAGCTGCCCCATGCGGGGCTCTGAGGAGTTGGGGCTGTGCCCCACACTTTGTAATGAATGCCCAGAGCAGTTCATCATTTAATTTACCACATGACAGTCATTCTAAAACCTGGTGATGTCATCCGCAGTAGGTGTCATCTCGATGATGGGGAAACTAGATACGGAGAGGTTGAGTAAGTTGCTAGAGGTCCCATGGCTGGCAAGCCAGGAGCTGAGGTGGCAACCCGGGCGGAGCTTGACTCCTGAGCACCAGCCAGTGGTCCCCCAGCCGAACCAGGTCAGTACCGTCTCCACCTGCAGTGCTGAGCGAAGGTGTGCTGCGTGCAGGTAAAATCCTAAGGTCACGCAGCCCGAAGGGGTAGGACAGAGACTCCTTCCTGAGCCGTTGCTGACAGTCAGCTCCTACAGGGCTCCAGCATGTTGATTCTCAGGTGGAAACTAGCTAGAAAGGCAGAAAAACAGAGCCGACCAGACGCATGCAGCGCCCCGGGGGCTGCGGAGGACTGTCGCTGTCTCTTAGGAAGCACGAGGGAGGAGGGGAGGTGGCAGAGGTTGCCCATTGTGGGACCTATAGTCTGGCCCTGAGGTGCAGATGTGAGGGGCGGAGGTGGGAGCTCTGGTGTAGGGGTGGGGAGAGGGCCGTGAGACGGTGCCCTGAGCACCAAGGAGCGCAGGTGACTTTGTTCAGCAAGGACCTGTTGACCAAGTTCCAGCCATGGTGCGTGCCGGGCACTGAGAAGAGATGGGCGGTGACCCACTCGGCCAGGGGGACTGTTCAGAAAGGTCCAGAGCACATCTAGGCCAGGACCAGCGAGGAAACTGGATTCCGAAACGGCACTGGCCCTGTGGTAGGAGGAAGCTGAGCAGGCCTGAGGGACGTGGAGGAGGCCGTCGTGACCCAAATGATGGGGACAGACCAGGCCAGGACGGCAGAGGTGCCAGGCCAGGGAGGGCCTTGCACTGAGCTTTTGTCTAGGAATGATGACCAACCTGAAGGAGTCGAGCTGGGCCAGGGAGGTGGGGCCCACGCACGCTGACGTGGCCTAACCGGCCGCCCCCTGGTGGCCAGATGGAAAGCGGCAGTCAGGAGGAGGTGGCACCTGGACCCTCGTGGCAGCAATGAATGTGGCCGAAGAGGTTCTTCCGGGAACTCACCTTCACTCTGACTCAGGGAAGGAAGAAGACACGTCCCTGCTGGGATGGCGAGGCCAGAGCTGGACTGGCTCCACGAGGGAGGGGACCCTGGCTGTAAGGATGTGTAGACAGTTGGGGGTGGTTCTGGGGGTCCTGCTCAGCGGTGCCAGCCAGCTAGGGGGGGCACAGGTTTCCTCAGTGGCTGGAGATGGGCAGGTGTTGAAGCCTGGAGCCAGCAGGTGGCCAGCGAGCTTGGCACATGATTGTCGTGGAGGTCCAGCCTTGGGAGACAGGTGAAAGATCCCAGAGGGCTGGTGGCAGCTTGCAAGTGAGGGAGGACAGTCTGAGCTTGGAGTCTGCTGCTCTCGTCCAGAAGGTAAGGGTCACCACCAGGGAGGAGCGGCCGAGGCCGCAGCCCCACAGTTCCTCAGCACGGGGCACCACCAGCCCCACAGAGGGCTCACAAGGGTGTGGAGCTGGCCCCCACCTGGGAGTTCTCTCCCGAGGCCTCCAGCTGTGTCCCCTCTCCCTGAGCAGGGATGATGGGCGGAACCTTCCCCTGGACCCTCTTGTCTTCCCCAGTCTTCCAGACCCCCGTCTTTCATTGCAGCTGTACTTCCTGAGTTGCTGATCTGGGTCCCTGGACGAGGCTGGCCGTGGGTCCTCCCATGGTGCAGGAGAGAGGACGACAGAGGCTCGCTCTCCTGCATGGCCTCGGTGTGGGCATTTCCAGTGCCCTGGGCTAGATGGGGGGAGGGAGGGAGAGGAGCGGTCCTGACAGTGAGAGGTCCTATGCCGGCACGGGTCAGGTGGGCCCCGGGGTCAGACTCAGACCCTGAGCCCCTGGGTGGGGGGCGGGGATGGCTTTGACCGGCCCCACCCTCTGCCCGCTCCTCAGCCGCCTCACTACCTGCCTCCACCACATGCCCACTCGTCTCTTCAGGGCTGCCCCGGCAACCCAGAGGGTTTCACAGAGCTGTTACTGGACAGGTTCCCACAGCGCCTTGCTGCACCTGCCAGATCTGTGTCATCCTGTGGCAGTGAACCTGTGGCACGCATGCCACAGAGGGCTGTTTGTGTCATTGAAAGCTCTGAAAGGTTCGCCATCACTGGTCTAGTCCACTCAGGCTGCAACCACACAGCACCATAAACTGACAGACTGACTTTTTAAAATGATTTGTTACCATCGCAGTAGAAAAAAAATCACATTAACTGGACATGAGTGTCAGTGCAATTAGGTGAGCTGACACCAGCACAAGAGGGGCTCCCTCACTTCTCCTCCCTAAATCCTTTCACCCGGGGTGCAGTCGCTGCCCTCATCCCACCTGTCCACCCTGAAGCCAGGTGACAGATGGGGACACCCAGGCCGGCAGTGGCAGGGCCGTGGCCTATCAGCACCGTCCAGGGCTGAGGCCTGTTCAGCTGCCCTGTGCTGCGGGTCAGGAAGCACAGTGAAGTCCATCTTTTCCAAGCAGTGGGGAAGGCCTTTCAGCCTCCAGCACCTGTAGCTCAGAGGGACACTAAGGGAAACTGAGGCCCACTTGAGAATTCCCCAAGCACAAGTGCCATTCCTAGGAAGGAAGCGCCCCTTCCCTCCGGCCCGTCTGAGGAGGCTTCTGTGAGTTCCTGACCTGGGAGATTCGTCCTAAATATCTCAGGCTGGAAGCTTGACCCTTGAGGTCCAGCAGCACCAGACATCTGTGCTGACCTCAGGGCTGCTGGTGACTGTCGTGGGGAGGGAAAATGCGGAGAGAAGGAGGAGCAGAAGAGCAGGCCGGAGAAGCCTGGTGGGGAAGAGCTCCGATGTCGCTCATTACTGGGTGGGCAGACAGGGTGGTGGCTTGGACTTCTGTCTCCATCTCTCCTGCCAGTGATGGACTCGTGTGACGCAGGACATAGAGAGGGGGAGAAGGTCTGAGGAGGAAAGGGTCTGACCCTCTGTCCCACAGAGCCCCCACGCTGGGCTGCTGGGGTCCAGGAGCAGCCTCGGGAGGGCAGCTGGGCTGGGCCGCCATGGGCTCCAGGGCAGCGGTCTGAGCAGAACCCTTCTCCCTGCTCTTGGGCTCGTCGGTGACTAGAGCAAACTCTGCGTTCACGTCTCTTACATCAAATCCAGACCCGGGGGGGGACCGGGAACACCAGGTGTTTGCCGTGCTGGCCCGGGCCTGTTATGGGTCGGCCGTGCGGTTCCCGGGCTTAGATACAGTTGGGGGCTCCTGGCCTTTTCTCCAGGCCCTGATCTGGTGCGTGCTTGTCCGTGAGGCAGCGCTGGCTGTGGTGATGATTGTGCTGTTATTCAGGAGAGCCTCCCGTAACTTTCTCTAAACTTCCATCAGGAGACGGGAAAGAATTCGGCTTCCCCACCAACACCTGCATGCCTGGGCTCTGCGAGGTCATCAGCCAGTGCAGCCCTGTAAGAAGCCTGGCCCCCAGGGCAGTGTGGTCACAGTGGCCCTCCACAGGGCAGGGACCCAGAGGGAACCTGGAGAGCAGTCGGACAAGGAGCGGCTGGGTGGGGTTGGTGCTTCAGGCTGCGTGCATCTCCTGCCTGCGGTTGGGGTTTTCTTGCGTGCAGAGAGCGAGTCTTCGGGGTAACCAGAGATGCCTGATCTTACATGCTGAGGTTCCAGAGTGTTCACTGGAGTGGCCCTTGGAGAGCAACCTGTGCCCAGGACCATCTTCCACAGGGGAGAAAGAGAAGGTCAGCGGGTACAGAACCCGCCCACTGTCACACAGCCGCACTGCAGGGACAGGACCTGAGCCTCCTGCTGGCGCCTGCTCTGGGTCGTCTGCTGCACCCTGGAAGGGAACAAATCCCCGTTCTGTGCCCAGAACTGGGCTCAGGGTCTCCAGTCCAGTCCCGACTTACGGGGGCTCTTCTGCTGGTGTGGACAGACTCGAGAGTAAAATGTGCAGCCCACAGTCCTCGGACACTGCCCAGGGGCCTTGGGGGCGTCAGTGACCAAAGGACGAAGAGTAAGCCCACCACAGTGACAACTGCTGGGCACTTAGACACGCTGACCCCAGCCGCGGAGTTAGGTAGACACAGCGCCACCCAGAGGAATCCTAATGTGGCCCAGTGGTGGCTGCAAAGCGAGCCGGCGCCCTCCCTCTGGCTTCTCTAGATAGCCCTGTCTCAGCCTCAGAGCCCCACTTCCAGGTACCGTGCTGCCCTTCCTGTCCGCGCATGGCACATCCTCCCAAGCCTGACTTCTGTGCTGCTTGGGACGCCGAGGGACAGTACTGAGACACTGTAGGGAGCCGGCAGGCCTGAGTGCCGTCCAGCAGGCACTCTGCACACAGCACACGGCGCCTCCTTTCATTCACATCCTCTTCTCTCCCCTTGAAGCACAGCTAGGACTCAACGTCATGCCTGCCTGACTCCAAAGCCTGGCTGCCTGCCAGGCCCTGCTGCTTAGCCAGAGGACCGAATGTGCAATGTTAATTCCAAATTGAGGGAGAGAAATAAAAATAAAAATTAAAAATGCTGGGCGTGGTGGTGCATGCCTATAATCCCACCACTCGGGAGGCTGAGGCAGAAGGATCACGCAAGTTCAAGGTGAGGCTGAACTATGTAGGAGACCCTGTCTCAGCCACGCCCAAAAGAAAATTTAAAAAAAAAGAGAAAGAAATGTTACTTGGAAATCTAAGCAAAACATAACACAGAACTCTTACCTGGGAAGAACCTGAAACTGAATTTAGGAATGTTCACACAGTGGTGATGGTGAGAACAACACTTTGTAACATAAGATGGAAGCCAGGAGAGGAAAATGAGCAGAGGAAGTGAGCAGCGGACAGAGGAAGTTACAGCAGTCCAAAGTATGGGGGAAAGATCAGAGTTTCTAACCAAAGAGACACAGGCTAAAGCAAGCAAAGGTTCTGGGAAATGCTCAAGCCCTGATTTGGGATGAGCCCCACCTCCGCTACAGGGAAGATGGGTGGGAAGGAGGCTCAAGGACGGATCCTTGTGAGAGCAGTTTTTAGTCGTAAAATATGCATAGTTTTTGACTACTAGTTCCAGATCGAGGGATTTACCCTCAGAAAATAATCTCTAGGACATAAAAATGTACCTGTCAAGACCACATCATGAGCAGTAGCAACGGGCAAGATGCTGAGCTTTGACGATACTGCAGGGATCGTGAGAGGCGTGGGCCTTGTGCGTGGGATGAACCGCACAGTTGGTGAAGTGGTCCTGTGTGAGAGTATTTAAAACTTGCCAGACTTTTATAGTAGACCATTAAGTGGAAAAGCCGTTAAAAGCGCAGATTCAGTGTGATCTGAATTTTTTTTAAAGAAGATCCGCCCTTAGCCAAATGACAAATGTTGACCCCCCGTGGTGGGGACCAGGCCGCTTCCAGTGCATCCCGATAAGACCCGCTGAGAACACCTCACTTTTGGGGGCTTGTACCCCAAAACATACAGCTTGAATCCAGTCCCGAGGAAACATGGCAACCCTGGTCGAGGGGCAGCCTGTAAAGTAACTGGCCTCAGGGTCGTGGGAGGTAAAGACCCAGGGGCCCTTGCGAAGCGCAGAGACTGAGGGGCTGTGGAAACTGGGTGCAAGGGGGCCTGGACTGGATGCTGAGTTGGGAAAATTAGCTGTATTAGGACAGCTGGGGGGTCGTTTGGATGTGGACTGTGGACTAGATGATTCATCAGTGCTAAGTTTCTTGATTTTGATATTGGCACTGTGTTTAGCTAAGAGAACTATTTCACATTTAGGAAACAGACTCTGATGTGTTCAGGGATAAAGGGACACAATGTTTCCAACTTGGTTTCAAGTGGCTCCTAAGTGTCTGCAATGCATTAGCATATTATTAAAGTTACTATTTTACTATTTATAATAATATTTACTATATTTTTTAAGTGCGCCGATACATTTATTTATAATTATTCTACACTTTCTAAGGAGGGGACAGGGCAGAGGGCAGGCGGCGCTTCACCCAGACCGCCCTCCAGCTGCCTCCGGCTCACGGTGCCTTCCCGCCCCGGCCTCTGCCTGCACCCTGGCGGCTGTGCGGGCTGCGTCCCTCCCTGGCCGGAGCAGTCTCCCTGAAACGGGAAGCAAGCCGTCCTCACTGAGGGGATAAAGCTTAAACTCCCGAACACGATACCAAAGTCCCTTCGAACTCTTCCTTCCTCCGGCCCGCTGGGGACTGAACACGGCGTCCCACACTCATGTGCTGGGCTCTGTCCCCCAGTGTGATAGCAGATGACCGAGTCACGGCAGTGAGACCCTCAGGAATGGAAGCAGCACCCGCATGCAGGTGTTTGTCCTTTTCCGCCACAAGAAGACAGAAGAAAGGTGCCGTCTGAACCAGAGAGCAGCACTTGCTGGATGGTGAGTCTGCTGGTGTCTTGATCTGGGACTTTCCAACCTCCAGAGCCGTAAGCAGTGCATGTCTGTTTGAAGTTGTCCTGTGTATGGCACTTTGTTATAGCCACCTGCACGGACTGAGACACAGCTGGGCAGACGGGCGCAGCTTCCGTCCCACCAAATCAGCCCCAGGCCCAAACTGTGGCGGGCTCCAGCTCCAGATCCTTGGACATACTGTGGCTTTTCCTCTTCCTCCTGTGCCTCGGGCCTCTCCCCCTTCACAGCTCCTTCTCTTCTACCCCATCTCCACCCAGCATGCCCTGGTCGCTCCTCAGCATCCTCCTGGCCCTGTCACCTGTGCCCAGAGCCCCCTGCAATCTACGCACTGCCGGCCAACCCCCTCTGGGGTCGTGGGCACCAGAGCTCATCCCTCTAGCTCCCGCCCCCACCTTTGGTGGCTGCGCTGTTGGAAACCTACAGCAGTCTCTATCGGGCATAGTGAGGGGGTGGGAGGGACAGGTTATGTGGCGCTGCTCGCCAAATACCAGGCAGAAAGAAGAACACACCTGTTCAAGTGCTGACTGGCGAATCATAGACTCACTGTTAGCCGCAGGAGATGACTCAGCAGGGTACTGACGAAGGTACTCGGCTGTACTGGGGGTGCCGGGCACCCGTGGGCGAAGGACCCGCGCTGGGAACTGTGTCCGACTCCAGCTGCTGCTCCAGCAAGGCCGCAGGCCCTGGGCTGGGGCTGACAGTTTCTCAGGTCATCATGATTATCAGCTTGATTATTATTATTATTTGGCAGTACTGGAGATTAAACCCAAAGTCTTTGCATTGAACTATATCACCAGCCCTTTAAAAAAAATTTTTTTTTTTTTTATTTTGAGACAGGATCTGGCTCAGTCACTAGGTTGCCTGAGTCTAGGCTCAAACTTGCAGTCCTCCTGCCTCAGCCTTCCTGGAGTCTGGGGGTTACATGTGTGCTAGCTCCTTTCCCTGTTTTCATGACCTTGGCATGGCGAGGAGCCGGGCGGGTGTTTTGTAGGCTGCCCCGCTGTAGGGATTTACCGGCGCGTTAATCTGGCAGTTATGGTGGGCCGTAGGACATTTCAGAGGAGATCTTGGGGTAGCATGTCATCTTTTCCACGTCAGGTCGATGGTGCGTGTCCCGGCGTTGCCCCGGGCGGAGCTGTGCCGCTCTCTGTATGTGCTGCCCCCAGCTCAGCTGGATGCGGGATGGTGGCGAGCCACAGGCGTGCTTTGGACCCCTCTGTGGGGGAGTCCGTCTCCCCTGCTCGGCAGTGCAGTCACTGATTTTTACCATCTGTGTGGGTCCATGCGTGTGTCTTTTCTGTGGGTCATAATTCAAGGCCGCTGACTCATCTGCCCCTTTGACCACTGGGGCGCGTTCAGCCCCCAGTGCCCTTTGGCGGCCCACATCCGGGGTGTGGGGTGTGCCTTCTCTTTTCACCCCCGCCTTTGGCTCTCGCTCTGTTCTCAAATCTGTCTTTGAGAGGAAAGCAAACTCCCGACTACTGGAGGGCCAGGAGAGTGGGGTTCTGTCCAGCAGGCACCCCATGGCTGCCCGTCCCTCCCTGGCTGCAGGAGCACGCCTTTGATGTTCGCTCTGGTCCCCTTGTGTCCATGCCATCCGTCTCCTGTTAGAGACGCTCCAGAGGGTCAGA